>JACCIY010001588.1:0-61226 GCA_025506505.1 Flaveria sonorensis | reverse complement strand
GACCTAAACGTGCTCGGCGGGCGGCGATCATGTGCCTGCGGATGTCCGCGGCAAGCCCTGATGTATCTCTTAATCTTTCGTGACAAGGTGTCACCTGATCCGCACCAGCCCGTGCCATCTCATTGAATTTGGTGGTATATTGCTGATGTGTCATGGTTCCCGCCTCCAGCTGTAGGAACTCCCTCTCAACCTTGTCGAGCTCTCGGTGAGGACAAAACTCCTCGATCACCATTTTCTTCAACTCATTCCACCTCATCCTGCCAATCGCTCTACTACCCTCGGCCTGGACAATATTGTCCCACCAACATAGGGCCGAGTCCACAAATGAGTGGGTGGCGAACTTCACCTTCTGATCTTCTGGCACTCGCTGATATCTAGAACACTTCATCTCTCTCACCCACCGGTGAGCAGCAGCCGCAGTGCCATTTCGTCAAAAGTCAGGGGCTTGCATCTTTGAAATGCCTATAGTTACAGCCTCGTGCTATCTCCTGCACAGCTCTTCTCCTTCTTCTTCACTGGAGACAACCGTCTCAGTCTCCGTTGCTCCCTTTCCTCCGCGGGTCTCCTCCTTTCCTTCCTCTCTCCTTCTCGTACAGCCTTAATCACTTCGGTCACCACAGACGGTAGAATCGTCTGCATGACCTGGTGAACCTCTTCCACCACCGCCTCCTTCACTGAGGCCCTTAAATTGGCACTCTCATCACCACCTCCGGATGAGGGGTCTCGTTCTCTCATGAGCCACCTCTTCAGCCCTAGGCCTTCCTCTCGTGACCCGTGGTCCAGCACCACGTCCACCACGACCTCCACCTCGAGAAGCCTTTGAGATCTACCACCGGCCATCCTCTAACACGCTATAAGATTCAAACACCAACACGGTCATTCAAGGTAACAACTCAGTTTATGTCAAGTATAGTAAGTCCCTAATTACAGTGGCCAGTTGTGATTAGCCACTTACTTTACTCTTCATACCCCAAGCATTTCCTATCCTGACTTCATCAGTATCTAAATCTACTAAGAAGCACATAAATCACATAACATGCGCACGTAATACCGGTTAACATTAAGAAAATACCTGATGGCACGCAGCTACTCGGACTGGCATCCCTTCCCTTTGTCCCATTCTCAGTTTAAGTTTAGGTTTCTTTTGAAAATATTTACCCGTTTCACTTAAACTTGGCTCTGATACCAACTTGTAAGGCCCCATTACCGGAACGCTTACAGCTGGTCAATCATCGCACATAAACATAGAACATATATTTACATTTACTAAAACATCACAGCGGAATACTAAACAAACCATTTCAATATTAATGACCTTTTGCAAGACAATACAATCATTGTTATCCATTACAAAAATCATTGTTTGCATTACATTACAAAAATTATTTGTCATGAAATGGATGCCATCCCAAAAACGCCAAGTAGCTGCCCCGTGCCATCCTCAGCAACGTTACCTGCCAACTGGAAATTACATAAAAGTCAGCGTTGCTGAGTGAGTTTCTAGTTTTATAAATAAATACTTTTCTTTCTTGTTTAAAACCGTACTTTACTTTCGTAAGCGATCATACATCATACGTACAAATAGATAATCTCATTATTATCTTTCATCATCGTCAACTTACATTCATTCATTCTCTTTCTTATCGTACATTTCATTCGATCATTATTACTTTCACTTCTCTATGCTCCAGGCTAATGCCTCGAGCTATACCCCAAACATCATGCACAAGGCGGGTACTGGGCCGAAGACTATAAATAGACTTCAAACATCATGCCTAGGCGGGCACCAGCACCGGGGTATCATCATTTGGACCAATGCCATGTGCTATACCCCAAACATCATGCACAAGGCGGGTACTGGGCCGAAGACTATAAATAGACTTCAAACATCATGCACTAGGCGGGCACCAGCACCGGGCAAGCGACAATGGTCCCATACGTATGGTCAGTCACAAAGACTAGACCCCAGTGTGCATCCTTCTGGGGTAGCTACCCACCACACCGTTGAGCTAACACCCTTCATTGGGTGTGAACCTCCTTACAGTGCTTGCAAGACTTTTCTTACTTCCGTTCGTTCATTAATGCATGCATTCATTCTTTCTTACTTCTCTTTAGTTATCTTCCACTTTCGTTAAGTACTACTTTACATAAGCATATTCATACGTCACACCACGTAAGGTCACGACATAAACATAACATGGAACAACATCATCACAACAGCATACAAAGCATGCAAATCGTAAACAAGCACAGTCCCCCATAAAACCTCCTTTCTTAACACTTAAGCTCTACATCCCAAAATCTCAGAAAATTCTGTCCCCTTAAAGAAATGCGGATGAGCAAACAAATGCGGATGAACAGACAAATGCGGATGAATAAACAAATGCGGATGAGTAACCAAATGCGGATGAATAGACAAATGCGGATGAGTAACCAATGCGGATGAACACCTCAGAAAATATTCTAAGTGTCCCAAAGAAATGCGCATGAACACTGTAGCGAATGCGCATGCATAAAGCACATGAAAGTTTTCAAAAATATTCCGTCCAATGAAGTGCGCATGAACCAAATGCGGATGACTGAAGCAAATGCGCATGGACAAAACAAATGCGGATGACATACAACAAATGCGGATGAACACTTAGCAAATGCGGGTGAACAAAATAGTCGATGTGTCATCAAATGCGGATGAAGACTTAACTAATGCGGATGAACAACACTTATGCAAATATTCAAACTTAATGCGGATGATCAACTAACCTGAAACCGCATCTTACACTATAATCAGTTCCCAATCCTCATTCTTATACATTCATCGCACCGATCTAGCATGCTAATCTCTTAGAACAAGCATACAACCACATAAACCGAGCAAAACATGCAGGCCCTAACACACCCACTAAAAGAACAGGGCCAAACTTACGGTACAAAATACTGGACATATTAAAAAGTTAGTTACATGCATTTCCAGCCCCAAAACAGGTTTAAAAACATAGAAACCGGGGATCTAGAACTCACCTTATGCAATCTTTCGGCAAGACTTCCTTCAAACCGAATGCAATGAGTTCACACACCTAAAACCCAACAAACACCAACCCAAACACAAACAAACACACATAAGCATGCAACCGAGGCATAGGCCGGCCAAGAACAACTTAAAACGATGAATTCTTACCTTGAATTCGATCTCCTTGTTTTTCTTCTTCAAAACCCGAAAGCTTCTCTGCTTCTTTCTCTCTCTACAATCAGGCAGAAAAAAGGTGAAAAGTAACATGGCATGGGCGGCCATGTTGCTTTTGTACAAAATTATATTATATTTTGTACTTGCACACTTTTAACCCCTCTATTTGGGTTAATTGCATTTCCTTCTTTTCTTCACTTTTTTCTAAAAAAAATCCAGGTGTTACACCATTCATACAAAAGTGTACTCAGAAGTATGTTCGGATCTCAGCTCCCGGAACATCACAAATCAAATCACAGCCAATTCGAAATCCACATTGACAAAGCCTCAAAGATTCAATTTCCTGATATCCAAAAGAAGAAGCTTCAAGGTTGTCAACAAGCTGCATCAACCTCAAAGCAGGCTCCACCTCTCCTATTCTCCACGGGACTACAAAGAACCAAAAGCCTTTCAAGGCTTGCTTTAGATGTGGAAAAGAAGGTCATGTGCTAAAGAAGTGCCCTCAAGTTCAAAGGCAAGCTTCGGAGATAAAGATAACACAGGTTGCTTCTCGGGTTCAAAAGGTAAAAAGCACATATCTTGAATGGTTGGATGAAGAACAATTTATCCAAACCTTCTCATGTGAAGCCGGTTTCACATGATTCAAAGATGAAAAAGACCAATGTTTCAAATTAAAATCTCTTCCTTTGGGTTTAAAAAGAAAATGATTTCCAAATTCAATTCTTTCAAATCAAAAGTATTGAACAGAAACAAATTTGGAAGTAAAACAAAAGGATAAAGAATAAATGATTTTCAAAAGAGTGTGTGCTTAAACAGGTTACATACACTGATGAAAAGGAACTCCCAGGACCATGATGGCCTGGTTCCCCCTCTCTAACTAATCTGTTTATGAGTGCAGGAATAATTCAGGAGGCCTATCAGTAATCGGTTTACTGACTGGATGTTCCTAATTCAAATTTGAGGCGGAACAAACAGGTTATGGTATCTCATCCATATTTTGATTCTTATCTATTTTCTTGTTACTTCATTCCTCATGTTTTTGCTAGTATAATTTGGAAGACTTTCTTTAGTAGTAAATTCCTTTTTCAATTCGTTTATTATATACTTAAAAAAAAAAAAAAAAAGAGAAATTTCTTTTTTTTTGTTTCATGGCAGTTAAAAGAAATTTCGAGGGAGAATAAAATTTCACGAGAACTAAGAACTTGATTTGGGATGACTGAGATATGATAGTATGTCTTCTTGGTATGCTTATTTGTATGACTTGTACTTTTTGAGAAATGATAGTAACTAATGTAGATGTCTGTATCACTTATATTCTAAAATCTGAAAAAGAAGTTTCTTATATGATATGCTTGGTAGGCTCAGCCTGAAACAAAGTAAACAGTGATTTTGTAGCCTAACTAAAGCTTTAGAACTCGATGATAAGGATTATTCCTAACATTTAGGCCTGCACAAAGTTACAAGTCTCGTCAAAAATGGTTTGAGAGTATCTGATTTCTGCCTTGATTACTTCGATTCCCCAATTCCCTCACCCTTGCTTCTGAATTGATGCTTCTTGTAAGCTCTTCAGAATCCTTTTCGTGCTTATCTCCTCTGCTATGCGGAAGCATTGACCTGGAGTGATGATCTTCTCTGTTATACGTGAGTATAGACCTGAAGCTCTCATCAGCACGCTCAGATGATCATCTCCTCTGTTATACGTAAGTATAGACCTGAAGCTCTCATCATCTGTTCCCCAAATAAAGAGTAGTGATTCTTAAATTAAGATCATTGTTGAAAACTTAAAATAAAATCAAGCAGAGTTAATCATATTACTCAATAAGCCCTGATGATGGATAAGTTCTTTGCCGGATGTCTATGGGAACCAAATCACCTGAGTTTCTCTAATTGAATCTAAAACATGATAAAATCAGTTGTGGATCACTTGTTGAAAAGGATAAGGCATGGGTTTAAATTGGACAAATATACCAACATCATTTTTGAACTGTTTTGGCTATCAAAAACTTAAAATTGTGACCAGCTCTGTATCATGGTGATCTCACTAACTTGTCGATGTTTAAATACATCCTTGTGCTTAAGTATATCTTGAGGATGTGATCCATGATCAAATTAGTTCTTGGTGTAATATGATAAAACAAAATAAAATAAAATTCATTTCAAATCATTTTTTTCAAGTCTTCCATATTATGCTATTAAAATGTTATCATTTTCACATGCATTTCATGGGAAATTGCACATTCAGATAAACACGGATTTATTTGTATTGTTGAAATGATCTAACGAGAAATGTGTAGAATGTGTTTGTAATTGTGTTACAGATTCTTGTTGCAATTGATGGCCGATCATCAACTGAGCAAAGTACCATACTAGAGAACCTGTTCCTCAAGTTTGTAGAAGACCAAGCTAGGATTCCTCCTCCTACATCTTCTGAAGCACTCAAGAATAGAGAGTTGAAAAGTTGTTCCTGATCATTCACATAGAATGCACACGAAGAGGGGGAACATACAAAAAAGGGAGCCTGAAAGATGAAAATCTTCAATACCAGATCATCAATCTAGGGGGAGCTTGAAGATCATTATATGGTTGACTTATTGGAGCTAAAGATGAAACAAGGTGTTTATAATGATAGACTAAGGGGGAGTATTGTTGGGTCTGAAAAGGATAGTCTATATTATCAACACAGTCAAAGTCAACAAATGTCAACGTCACTGTCAAAGTCAACGCAAAAGTCAAACAGACGAGTTCGAGATGAAGAACCAAGTCAAGACGTTGAAGATAAATGACTAGGAGTTATTGTTAATAAATATATTTTGTGTCAACAAATATATTTATTTATGTTTTAGTCTCTTTTATATTTTATATGTCTTTTATCTAGTTTGTCTAAGTATAGGGGCTTAATATGTCATTAGTGCATATTATCACTATATATAGATTAGTGAGAATTAGTTAAGAGAGGAGATAGAAGTCTTAAAGAAGAAGGTGACTGAAAAGGAAGTGAGTGTGCATAAAGAACAAATCAAAGAAACTGCTGACATTCCCTACTGAAAGCAAAAGAACCAACAATCAAATACAACAGGAAAAGAAAGTATTTGGGAAGAATTGAAGATAAAGCTATGGTAATTGAAAATACCCCAAAGAAATCAAAAGACATGTCTCCTAAGCACACTCAATCAATTGATCTTTTAACTCTCAAATCCATTGAAGACATTGAAGAAGAAAGTGATACTGAGTGGGTAGATTTAACAAAAGATGAGACTTATAAGTCTGATGAAGAAGCAATGGAAGGTGACTTGTTATCTACTGATGACATCTTTGAGGAAAGAGCATAGTCATCTATGTTCATGACTTAATCAATAATGGCTTTCCATATGACATGGTAGAAAAGATGAACATGGATGAGATAATACAAGTACTGAAGGAGTTTGATGCTGCCAGATTAATGCTTCTAGTATGCAACTATGAAACCTTTACAAAGTACAGAGCAATTGAGAAGATAAAGAATGATTTGGGACACTGTGAAACCAAATAGCTTACCAAGTATAATATGATTTGTTTGCTGCAAATTCATAATTATGGGTCTGATGAACTGAAGGGAAGAACTATAGGTGAGCTAAGTGCATTGATGGAATATGTGATAAAGGTTGAACTAGAAACTGGAGTAAGATTCAGAATCGGAGCACCCAATCCAGCTTACAAACAATCAAAACAATCTCCTACTGAGCCAATAGTAGTTGAAAGTAAAGATACGCACAGAAGCAAAGAGAAACTAATTAGGGAGCCGAGGGATGTAATCCCTAACAAAATCTGGCCCCTGGGAACAGCCGTGAGGGAAATAACAGAAAAGAAAACAACGCTGATTCAACTGTTTGATCAGATGACAACACCAAGATCAGCAGCAGACAACAAGATTATAGCTTGGAAGTTTGATCGAGAGTGGGATTGTACTACAATTAAAAGGGCATCTAGGATGGTTCAATACTTTCCATGGATGGAGACCTTTCTTACACTCCCAGATGCAGACCTTTCTACACTACAAAACATCCCAATCTCCAACTACCCAATCAGTCCAAGGGGAAGAGATTTTTTTGTTATGATTGCAAAACTGAGAAACAAGTTTAAGGGAGATGTGCTGAAAGAAGCCAAAAGAGAGGATACAGAACACAAAAGAAGAAAACAAGGACAGAAAATATCACATTCCAGTTCTTCAAAACTTGTTGATGATGAATTTTTAAGAAGAATTGGATATGCAGACAAGGATGATGCATCAATCAAAACAATTGAAGGAAATCAGTTCTCATATCCCATCACTAATGGGGATATGTAGAAAGAACAAAAGAACTGGTGCTGCAAAGGAATGATCCTCACAAGAAAGCACCAAGCATAAGATTATTGAACCATTTGAGATTAAACTGCTACATCCAAGCTACACATCTTATCTGCATGATAAGTATTTCCCAAAGTTGAATGATAAAGATGCTCAAAGTGACATATGCTTATATATGCACATCATTCAAGTCATAGACAAGCTGCATGCTAAAGCACACAAGAGAAGAAGATTTGAGGCTTGTCAGCTCATAGGATCTGAAATCCCATCAATTACTGAGCTTAGAATGTCAGAGCAAGATGAGTTAGAAGTGGTGTCTCAAAACAATGTAGTGGCAAAACTAACCACAGAAGAAGACATTCTTGGGCTGAATTTTAAAACATTGAAGAAAATAGGAAAAATCAAGATCAATGATCCATACCAAGACCAAAAGGATGCTGTTGGATATTTCAACACAAAGTTTTTGTCCAGAGTTCAAGAATTGAAAGATCTTAACAGATAATTACAAGAATCTAAACCTAAGGGGGAGTATTGTTAGGTCTAGATATTTTGTATAGGTTTAGATGATTTGTTATCTCTTGTAATGAACATCTGTAATTCTTTATCATTATGTAATGCAAGAAATATATGTTAACCCAAACATTATTTGTGTTGATTTTATGTAATTGCATGAAACATCATACTTGGTCAATTTGGAAAATTGACCAAGTGCAAGAACTATCTGTGGATGAACAAGTTTATTCTTTCGTAGATGTTCTACGAAGCATAAATGAACAAGTCAATATGCATCAGTGGATCTCCTGCGGAAGCACAAGCACATCTACTGAAGAACAATTTTAGAGATCAAGTTGATGCTGCTGTGGAAGAAGGAAGTTTGCTCCTGAGGATTATGTTCAAGAACAAAGAACCAACTCCTACAGAAGTTCAACTCCTATGGAAGTTCAACTCCTACGGAAGAACAAAATACTTGTATGATCTCATATCATTAAGTACTCAACACAAAGTCAACAAGTCAATCTATCAGAAGCGAATATTCAACATCACATCGAGAAGATCTTTGTAATTTTTAAAGTGAATCCCTCTGCTTATAAATATAAGGCATGGGTGCACACATTTAGATAGAGATTGAGAGATATCGATACACAAGTAGAGATTCATATATTCATAGAAATGATATCGATTGATCATCGATCAATATAGCAACACAGCAATCTCAAGAATACGAAGAACATCATAGGAGATTCTCATATCATCTATGCATCAATATCAATTGTAATCGATTCATTTTCAATGAAAATCAATTGAAACAATCCTTTTGTTGTATTATTTTATTTTGTTTCAATTTATTTCATCTGTACTTTGTTGATTTCAATTTCTTAAACAATTAATTAAACAACAAGTATTGATAATTCCACGATCTTTATTTGACAGGACCAGTGATCTAAGTTTGATCAATTAGAGTTGAATTGCATCGGAATTAGAACAAGAATTAGACAAATATAGCAAGAACACAATAGATATTCAATGGAACAGTACACGGTTATAGAGAAAGAGGGTTTTCTGCAAAAGGGATAATATCATTCATGCACAAATGCTTCGGTATGTCAGCCGCTAAGCTTCACACCTTACAATTAGGTCAACATTCCTTATATAAAGGAATGTGACGTCTGCTGATGTCACTTGATAGTGACATTTAACAGAATTATTACAAACAACTGAAAGTAAGCAAACTACTGAGAATGTTCATAACAACTGAGAACATCTCAGAGTATACTAAGTACAAGATGAAACTAAAACTACTGAAACTACAAGTACTGATTACAAGTAACATAAAACTACTGATTACAAAAGAATTAAAAGGAAAATATAACTACTGAAAGGAAACCATCACAACTACTGAAGAGGTCTTCTTCAGCTGTTGTGACAAAATCTGAAACTTGGTCTTCAGTCTTTGTCTTCAGCTTTTGTCTTCAGACTTTGTCTTCAGTTCTTTAGCTTCAGACTTTGTCTTTAGCTTTTTTCACTTCAGACTTTATCTTCAGACCTTATTATCAGTTGATGTATTCAGCTGTTGCAGACTACTTCAGTTGTTGTAATGTCTGTGGGACTTAAAGGTTTTCTGATCAGGCTCATTGGTTCTTTGGTCCAACATTATTTGCTAAATCAAACTGATAATTCCTAACTCGATCCTTGGATTCACATAATAGTCTTAAGCAAACTAATTCGCACAAGTTCTCGCAGAAACTTATCGCGTGGAAACTTTTGTAACTTATTTTTGTGAAATGTTCAACTTTTCGGGCGAAAGGAATCTTTCTGTAACAGAATATTGCGAAATATTCATTTTTCACATGAACAGTAACTTCTCGCGTGCGAAACCTAAGTTTTTGCCTATTCAATCTCAATCAACTACAACGATTCCAGCCTCTAATCAATCACCAATTTGATCAAAATTAACTGAATAATATTTCAATTAGTGATTTTAGGTTTAGTTATGATCCTAGTTATCTCTAATTGATTAAATTAAGCTCAATTAATCACAAAAACATGTCAAATCTTCATTCAACAACATAACAGCTCTCAAAATCTTCAAAAATGATCAAATATAGCATAATTTCAGTACATCTTCAAGTAGCTTGAAATCGGATCTCAAGAACACTTCAACAAACACTTATTGATCTTTGATTCAATCGATCTAGAGCATACCAAGCTCTGATACCAATTGTAAGGATCGGTTCATTACAAATAAGATCGATCTCGTGAAGAAAATACGGAATGTTAACTTCACGGAACAAGATTGAAAGTAAGATGAAGAACACAAATGTAAATAACTTCTTGATTATATTGCTCTTTGACTTGTAAAGTGTTATAATACGAATGAAATCAAAAAAAATGCAAAAGCTTGCTTAGTTACATTACAAAAGATCTATTTATAATAAACTCTAAAGTTCTCGCGCGACTAACAGGTTCTCGCGCGACTTCCATGTTTTTGTGCGAGAAGCAAGTTATCGCGTGGCAACTATAACTTTTCACGTGACTTGATCTTCTTCATCTTGATTTGATTTCCCAAGCCTCTAGGGTCAACCCCTACAATCTCAACCTTCTCCAAATTCTTCATATCTTTTTGCATTGTCTTTCAAACAAATCGGGAGAATGGGATCAAGTGTCATTAGACTTAGCAAGGGCTATCTGTTGGGTTCAACAAGATAAGGAAATGAAGCTTTCCAAATCACACTAATTACCGATTGAAGAACTCATTGTACAAGTTCAAAGACCAAGTTGATCACAACAAGAAAAACAATACAAGATAAAGTCATCATCAAGAAACAAATAAAATTCAATATTAGGTCATGATGTAACAATAGTATAAATAGAAACCCACTAATGAAAATAGTGGTGTGTGTATTTCTTACGGTATGAATGACCACCCATGGAGAATTCCTTCTTTGGGTGGGTTTGATCTTCCATTTTGTATGTATGAATCTCATTGTAATTTGTTCATCAACATCAATGAATTCATATCAATATCATCATCTATCTTTTTGTTCTTTGAATCACACATATACACCCATCTTAATTTCTAGGTCATGAATATGATGAATTCTAAGATTCAATCTCATTGAATCTAAAATATTGATTTAGCACTATCCATGGGCTTTTAAAACAAAAAAGTTACAATTTTTTAAACTTTATATTTCAAAATTTATGCAAAAATATAACTGTTGCTAAATAATTGAAGTTTCTTATGTACCCACATTTTACTCAAAAAAATTTAAACGAGGAATTGAGTAACAAATTAAAACTTGAAAGATGTGTATGCATTGGCTTCTTTAAACAATTCCATCTTTACAAAATTCATGACAACACCAAAACTATTTTCGGGGAAAGTAACTGATTTATTTGCTCATATGCTAGAGGTCACTGAGCCTAAGGGTGGCAGCATGGTTACACCCTCCATTTCTGATCCCACACCCTCTACTTCAAAGCCCAAAATGACCACAAAGAAGCTAACCCCTGCATCATCTACTGAGAAGATGTAGACTCCCAAATCTCCTCCATCAAATAAAGCAAGGCTAGAAGAATAGGTCCCAGCTAAGCTAAAGGTATCAACCCCACCTAAATAAGGCTCAAAGAAAAAGGTTTCTCTTCCTTCTTCTAAGCAGAGCCAAACCAAGCCAATTAGCCCTCAATTAGAGTCCCAACACTTTTTTCAGCAAGCTAAAAGGGATACCCACATAATTAAGACACCTTCTGATGAAAAAGTCTCATTAGGAACTGGTTCACATCCCGAGCCATTAGACATATCTTCTCAAACTTCCATTCACATGTCTCATACCCAAAATGAGGATGTCTATACTACCATTCAGCATGATCCATTGTCTTCCCCTTTTTATATCTTATAGATACTGGAGACTGATGTGTATGTACAAACATCTGACCCATATCCCTTATCCCAAGAGATTAACCCTAGGGAAGAAAGGGTCAATATGGAAGAGGTTGTCTCTATTGTTGATCCATCAATTGATCAGCAAGACAGAGACAACATACTTAAGACCCAACCACAGCTACTCACTTTGAGGGTGTCTCTATGGAGTCATTACTTGAAGAGAAGAATCCAGGGCGTCAAGAAACCACATCTGGTGGTGAGGGTGTAGAGGCTAGGCCTAGGACCTCATCTAGTCCTAAGGATTCCACGTTTGTACATGAGGGCAGTCTGGAACAAATTCATGAATTGACAACACACAACCTTGATCTTGCTTAAAAACTAACTACATTACAAATGGAGAATGCATGGATATACTGAAAGAACTATAATTCTTGAATTTGAGAATTACCTTATGATAGCTTTGGTAGATACAGTTCTTGAGGTTGAAACTCAGCTTAAGACTCTAGAAGATTAGGCTACAAGAGTTCGTGTGTTGGAATCCCAATTAAGCACTCTTCAGTAGTCAGTTGATAGGGCCATTAACCATGAATCTAAGGTTGAATCCCTTCAAGAAACAATTGAACTTTGGTAGTCAGTCATCCTGAGCCTTCAATTATCTTCAGCATCACAAGAACCTTTGGATGTGCCTTCTTCCATGCTGTTAGTGTCACCTAGAATCTCAGATGATGCTACCCAAATTAGGAAGATTAGCCCAAAGAAGTTGAGGATATCTTCTTATATCTGGGTGAACAAATTATAAGCAGCTCAAAGCTAATTTCATTTTTTCCAAGATGGAATGAATATTATGAACCTCTTTCTAAAGTTGAAGTTAAGCTTAATGATCTAATAAATAGACATGGATATGATAGCTTAAAAGAGAAGAAAATAGAATTTAGAAGATTTATGAGAAGGCAGAACCAAAAAGTTTAGTTTGGTAAGAAAAAGATGGCACAACTCAAAAGATCTGGTACTTCTTTCTCTTTAAAAAGAAAAAGGATAGATGAGGAATCATACAAGAGAAAGATTTTATTAGGAATTAAATCCATTCCAAATTCATCTACCGAGGAAGAAGCTCCATTACATAGAATGTTATCGGAAGCTACAGAAGAGCTAAAGAAATCAGCTGATGATGTAACTGTCAATTCAGTCAAACAAAAAACTCTCTCAACCGATGACTCAACATGCCAGATAATTGTATACAGAAAAGGATCCTAAAATATGGAGGATGATATGGAAATACATGGGGTGATTCTTGAGAAGAAGCTAGCCAACTTCATAAAGTTTAAAGTGACACACCTGAGTCTGAGCTTAAGAAATCAGCTGAGGTGATATTTGGACAATCAGATGTTAACATTGAAACCCCAGCTAACTCTATGGTGAATGTGGAAACAGATGGCCCAGAAGTTACCAAGGATGCTGAGAGAGTTTAGACAACTATCGATGATCCCAAAGCAGTTGGTAAGGCATTAGATATATATACTGTAACCTTCAGCAATCAAACATGCTGTAATATCTACTTCTGACAAATGTAAGAGACCTATGACTGCTGAAGATGAAATAGAGTATGATTCTTAGGAAAGAAAGGCTAGATTCTTTATGACTAAGAGGATGGACACAAAAAGTTGATAAAAAGCTAATAGAATTACAGACTAGAAGATCTCAAGAAACTTATTTAAAGAAGAACATCATTGAACTAAGTCAAAGTATAAAATAAATCCTTAGAATCAGAAGAGATTGGGATAATCAAGAACAATCTACTGAACACAATCTCTCAGAATCAGAACAAGATGAATCCTCAGAAGGTGATGGTACATACATCATTAACTGGGAATATGACTTAAAAGCTGAGAGGTATTTTATTAAAAGAAAGGATGGTTTAAGTCCTTCTTTATGATCTGAGCTAAAAGTTCTGAATCTCAACTCTGAAGACCTGAAGAAAATGTTCTTATTGATCAAAGAATATGAATGTATGCTTGACAAATACAAATCAGTGGCATCTATTGTTGAGGTGAAAGTTAGTAACAAAGTTGAAATGCAACCAAACAGAGATAAAGAAGAAGATGTTCTACAGGTGACTCCCTTGAGCGTTCATGATCCTATTACTCACTAGAGTTACAATTCCTTAATCAATTATTTCTGTTTAACCTTTGCTGGTGCCAGTAAAACTGAAGTCAAAGAATATGATTTATTCAGACTATCTTGGCATGAGAGATTTGGTAAGTCTGCCTTTTGATAATCCCACTAGAGATAGAAGAGGATATGTGTATGAGCTTCTATTGATATGGATGCTTGAAGGCTGAATAAGAGTTTTGGAAGCATCATCCAAGGAGGAATTTGTTGAACCATAAGAAGGATGAAGCTACCAAAAAATTTAAGTTTAGTACTGATCCACTTATACTGATATCTCTAAGTACTGTACTTTTGTGAATTAGCAGTTGTGTATAGGCTGATGTTCTGCTATTTCACGTCTGCATTAGACAAGACTATCTGTATCGAAGAATAGTGGTGACAACATACCTCTGTAACTGCTGATCTTCTGGAGTACTGACTTTGTCTTTTGTTGTACATATCTTTGTAACTAATAGTAATGAAAATTCTTGGTATGCCATAAAGTGTAGATCAATGGCTGAAACATGCCATTGATCTTAAGCCTAGAATAGATCATCAGGATTTGTTCTAGAGTTTAGCTTTCATAATATAAATACCTCATATCTGTATAGTTTTTGGGTTAGCTTATTGCCCACTTGTTATCCACTGTTATTACTCTTTGTAGTCAGAATAGTTATCAAGTGAATACTTTGCAAAAACTTCTTGTGTTATTATTAATTCAAAGTGTTGTGTTTGTTAAATAGAAAGTTAACTTAGATTACGCATTTGTTAATTGTCAAACACTAGAAAAGTCTTATTTAGTTCAAATCCGACCCAACACTCCTATAGTTGCTCTCCACTTGCACCAAGCTTCCTAACTCTAGTGAGTTATGTTGTTGTCAATTTCTTTGTCTCTCTAGATGATTGACCCTAAATGCTTGAACTTGATTGTATGTGGGACACGTTGGCCTTCTATAGTAATTTGGGTGTTTTTATCATTGTTGGTACCATTAAAGTTACAACAACAAACTTGATTTGAAGCTGATTTATTCGTAGGCTTTTGCATTCTAAGGTTACTTGACACTCTTTTAGCCTCCCATTTAGGTTCTGACACTCCGCCACCACATAATACATCTACAAAAACAAAGAACCATAGAATGAGCCATTGACCACCAATTTACCCATCACCGTTGACCACCATCGGTTGACTACCTCCCCAGTTTACCCCAACACCACCGACCACCATGAGCATTATCATCGCCCCAATTTACCCTGCCGCCGGCCACCATTAGCATGAGCCGACCACTATCAACATGACCATCGCGTACCACCATCCACCATAACCACGACCACTACCTGATTACCTCAACCAACATAACCATCTCTGACCACCATCACTATCTTGACCAATCATTATCATCGCGTAACTAACACCATACCACCACCACCACAGTAAACCACCAGTCACCCCACCTCTAAGTTTCCCCATAACCACTATCGCCACTCACTGTCTGGAACCCTACAATACCATCGCCATCTCCACCACCCTTCACCGCCACCATCGCAACAGTAAAAATAAACCCAAGTCATTCAAATTAAGATAAAGCTTACAAAATTTGAGCTAAAATCGAACAGGGAGGAGACAACGAACACCATTGACAAAAAGGGGTGAGTGTGATGGAGAATGTGGTGGTGGTGCGCCTAGATTTGTAAAATTGACCAGATCGGTGATCGTGATAATGACGATGGTCACCGTCGCCGGCCAAATTGAAGACCACCGACCGGCAGCAATCATAAACGGTGATGGTGATGATGACGATGGTACGTTGATACGGCTGTGACGATGGTGCAACGGTGATGTGGTGGCGGCGTCACCGGACGTGATGGTGGCGATCGGTGGGAGTTGGCCGATGGTGGTGTGCCAAGCGAAGACGATGACGGGAAGGGGGAGGGGGTGGGTTGGGTTTTTAATGTAATCATCTCAAACAATATATATTAATAAATTAAAAATAATTTTTATATTAAGGGTATATTTGTTATTTTACACTTATTTAACAAAAAAAGTTAACAGAAGTTAGTGTCAAAAACCAAGTGTGTTACGATTTATCAAACAGTTAGGATCAATGATGTAATTTCTGAAAAGTTAGAACCAATTCTGTATTATGGGCAAACTACAGGAACCAATCATGTAATAACTTTATGTTGAAAAAGAAACCATTATAAAAATTTATGTTGGAACATTGAGGAAAAAGAATCATATTTGAGACTTCATAAAACATTAAATTTTAAAACATACTAAGACAATTCATGAATGCATAAAATAATTGTTAAGAATAGGACATAAAGTACAGATATAATTAAACTTCAGCATGTCAAAATATAAATTTTAAGATGAATTAATAAGCTTGTATTAAAGGATGTGTTTAGGTAGTGAGCAACGTTTGTAAGTGTATGTATATATGTTGTAACATATACATACTATTAATCATCAAAAGAAAGTAAAAAAAACAATGGAAAAGAACGAAAGCTAATTTGACCATTCATGTTTAATTTCTATTTAAACAATTTGACTTCGTACGGACAAAAGAATCTACCCTTTGTGACAAACTTTGTAGTGTTTCTTTAGACCAAACATAATAGGGTGTCTTGCTTGTCACATGACGCCGAAAACAACATCACTACCGTCCTAACCGGTGTTTTGTAGGCGTGAAAGGTAAGTGGCGTTTTCACCATAGCGTCATTTTTGCTCAAACCCCAACACAAAACGTAGAGAGAGAAATTTAAACCAATTTCTCCATTTTCTCTCTCTAAAACACCACTCGTTTGAATCACCAGTGTCAATTTTTTTAGTTAAATCGGTTTGGTTCCGGTGGAATGCAATCGGATCCTGTTGAAACGTCGACGTAAATGTAACAAGCTGTCGGGACTCGTCGATGGTAATATAAAAAGCAATGGTTGAATGGTTGTGACTATTAACGACGATAAAAAAAGATAGAGATTTTGAATCTTTAGAGGCAAAAATGTAAAGAGAAAGAAGAGGATATGACTATATGACAACAGATAAGATCTTCTTTTCAAAAAAAAAGATAAGAATTTTTTTTTTTAAAAAAAAAATTCTTTCTTAATACTTATTCTTACTTATATTTCTTGATAACTATTATATTTTTACATATTTCCCTTTTTAAGACAAAAAAATTAAATATTTTCTAAAGCGAAAAAATCAATTACATATTTTTCATTCCTAAAACATATATATAATATATTTATCCATTTTATTAAAATTGACCTATTAAAAAATTGTTTTGCCTTGTTTTTACTAAAAGATTTTTATATATTGATGTTTTATTATTATAATTATTTAAAACTTTTGACAATGATGTTTTATATTTGGATGTATAACTTTGATTATCGGTTATTGTTGTTTTGAAATGAAATTTTAAACGAAATGTAATTTTCTTGTTTCTATTTACTTAGAATATTCACAATTGAAAAATATGTAATTGATAGTATTAAGAATGAAATGTGTAAAAATAATTTAATGAAAATACGAGTAAAATAATCATTTAATAAACAATTTAAATAAAATTGGTAAATATGTATTTTTATGTTTTAGAAAGAAGAAAATGTAATTGATTTTTTTACTTGAGTAAATATGTAATTAATGACTTTAATAGTGGGAAATATGTAAGTGCCCCACGTATTTATTATTTATTGTTACATTATAATCTTATTATTAACGTATTTTATTTTTACCACGGTGAGTATTTATTTTTATATTTAATTAGTTAACTTAACATTTGATTGAATCTTTTATAAAAATTTATTTTCTGTATTCTATAATTTATTTTCTATAGTGGAATAAAAAATAGTAAAATAAAAATAATTAGATAATGATCGAAGGGGCATTAAGAAGAATTAACTTGTTACACATGTTTTTTAAGAAAAACAAATAAGTGGTGCTGAGTTGGTGTTGACGTGACGAAAAATACCCCATATGGGGTAACCATTACTCAGGGTCTTATGAGAAACACGTGGAATTACAACACGTGAAAGAGGAAGTAGGTGAACTTACAAATTTAAAAATAGCTATGCAAAGAAAGTTGTACGCTGTGTATATATGAGCTATACGCCTTTTAAGGTTATAGTAATATAAACATTACCACCGGTCCCCTCCCCTAAAACTCACAATTATAACCCTCTAAAGGAATCCGAAGAGATGAAAGTGCCCTTTTTATCTTCACTTTGTAATTTCTAAAACCTCAACAGAAATGACTATCACCAAATAAACAATTTTGGTATGAAGGTAAACACCTGGCCACACATAAAAGCCGAAACCAACAAGTGAGTCATCCATTCTATCAAATCAATGGCTCCCCGCAATCTCTTTGATCCACTTGCAATCATGTCCAAATCTCATGTTTCTCCTTTTTCTTTTTCTCCATCATGATCTCGACAACCATCCTGCATTGCTTCCCTTCTCTCACAAATCAGTTAATTCGACACCCAAACACTCACTTGATCCTAACAAAAAATTTCATGTTTATTATGCTCAAGGACTCATAGATTATAATAAAATATGACACGGCTAAGTTACTTTTTTAGGAAAAAATAGGAAAGAAAAAAGAAAGAAAGACTCCTAGAAAATTTCAAAAGAATTTTGAGGCTTTTCAAGCAACTGTGCATCAGAATTATGCGACGTTGAGTTATTGGAAAAACATAAATGGTGGAAACAAAGCAGCAAAAGGGTGACATGGCTAAAAGTTTGATTTACAAGGTCAAATAAGATGGAGGCAAGATGTTAGTGTATTACTCAAACAATGAATATTAAATTTAAAAATACTTAGCGGTTAAAAGAATTCTAAATGAGCAGCAATATGGAATAACATCTAAAGTACCCAACAAAAGGTGCAATATAGATTTAAAATCTCTACTTAGGTAAACCGAGCTCAAGCTTAATTGAACTCGCGATGCACCACCTTAGTAATGTGCTCTTAAAGTTAAACAAGCGAACTCAATCTTAGTCAAGCTCGAGATACACCCTTATTTACGTGCTCAAGGGTTTTGACTTCAATGCTACAGCAAATCTTATGAGGGGATTAATTATGCATAACTGTCTTATATAGTTTACCTGAAGGAAAACTGAATTACAGCATATAGGGTTTCTTGGGGTTGATAACATCAATGATCATAAAGGTAAAAACAATTGAATTCAAAGAAATTACAAAAAAGGGAGTAACCAGATCTAGTGCTCATTTGTTTCATGGTTATAACCGGACGCCTTACCGGATCTTCCAAGTATGAATGGCTCGGGTGCATTACTATTACCGTTAATGTCAAGACCTTGAAAAGCTCGTGATGCAAAAAACTCCACCCCCGACTTTGCAGTTCCCTTCTTGACCATGGTTTTATGATCCTTACCATGTTCTTGCAGTGCAGTCTGTGTCATTTTTGCTAAAGCAAGAGGTCCATCTTCATCTTCTTTGTCGATATCTGGTTCAAGCCACAAGTAAAATTTATATGTTTAGAACGGTATTGATATATATATAAAGAAAGAAGAGATAAAGGGGCTTCTATGTCTCAGAAATGGGAATGTGACAGAAACTAGAGATGGGTATCTTTCTGGTACGGTACAAATGCATTCACAGTCTACAAAACCCAAAAGCATAACACCTGAATACTGTTTAGCTTGTCTATACACTTTTGTATGCCTTAGCTTACACTTTTTTTTTTTTTTTGAACGGCTAATTGGATCAAGGAGGAAGCTCAAGTATGAAACTTGAGAAAACCCTAAGGAGGAAACTCACATTAAGTGAGAAAACCCCCTGACCCACCTGGAACCCCCCTTTTATTTTTGTCTCGGGTGGAAATTGAACCCAAGACACCCCCACATATTTTTATGAGATCTTGGGGTACCTCACCTTAACCACTTGAGCTAAGGATCATTGGTTCTTAGCTTACCTTTGCCTTAGTTTGTGTCTACACACTTGTTTGCCTTAGCATACCTTTGCCTTAGTTTGTTTCACATTTCTATGTGCCTTGGCTCACCTTTGCCTAAGTTTGTGTCTACACTCTTGTTTGCCTTAATTTACCTTTGCCTTGGAGATTTTTCACATTTTCATATGCCTTAGGTTTCCTTTGCCTTAGATTGTGTCCACCCCCTTGTTTGACTTGGCTTAGCTTGATTTTAGCTTGTTACTACACTTTGATTCACTTAGCTTCATTGTGTGATGCATCATTGTATGTTATCATTGTATGCTATCTTATTGTATGTTATTTGGATCACTATATGCCTAATAAATAAATAAAAACAAATTCTTGGAGTTGGGGGTCTCAATAAGAGTTGCATCTCTATTCCTGGAATGAAGGAAAGGTTTGTCTTCACCTCACCCCTCATAACTCTGCTATGACTAGGGTCTACGAGGTACGTCTGTTTATTTGTATATAAGCTTCTACAAAGTATACTTTTATCGCATCAATCTTTTTGAAAAATAAATAATGAATAATTTGTGTTTGCGGGTCGACAAGCATGTTTCAACTCATATTAAAATTTAAAGGTTCATCCATTTTGACCAGTTAGTCGACCTACCAAGCCTGACCATTTAGACACCTATAGTTGTGAGGTTCTATTGCGGACTAAATGGTAATGTCCCTATATGTAATATTTTGTCAGTCTCTTTGGATTGCATTTTACCTCCAATGGGTCAGACATGTAAAAAAAGAACATTTTAAATTGGCTAGAATGAAAACAGATCAAAAGCTTCAAATGCTTGAAGCTCATGTATTGTTTAACAAATCAATATCACCATTTTAAGATTATAATTTTTATAATCATATATTTTCCACTATAAAATATAAGAAACGAATAAAGAGATGTTGACCCGAATTAAAAATTGCCTGCTTTGACCAATTATGCAAACCACACGTTATGGCACAATGCCACTTCTACTTGAAGCAAAACGAGAAGTTCAAATGCAAACACTAATTATTCTTGACATTATTACACTGCAAGAAGTGAAGGTAAAGGATTATATGAAATACCTTGCAGATCAGGATCTTCAATATATCCCCCTTGAAGAAATGAAAACCTTGCTTCTACTTCTTCTCCTGGGTTTTCCATGCCCACAGGAGTTGAAGCAACCAGATCTTGAAATTCCATTACATATTTTCCAGTCCACTCGCTTCCCCTAGAAAAAAAGGGTGATTGAATGCTCATATGACTACTTAATCTAGGATAAGAGGAGATATATATATATATATATATATATATATATATATATATATATAGACAATTTTGTATAATCAGACTTCAAACAGCTAAAGCACATCGGAATACTAATTTTTACAGCTCGTTCTAATATAGCTGATTATTTCATTCTGATTATTCACTTTCAAAATGCATACCCAAATACACCCCCTCAACAATATGTATTTGCTAAACGGTTAGAAGTTTCCATGAGTTATATCTTCCATTTGATGATCAATGGTTAGAAGTTTCCATGAGTTATATCTTCCATTTTGTATAATCAGACTTCAAACAGCTAAAGCACATCGGAATACTAATTTTTACAGCTCGTTCTAATATAGCTGATTATTTCATTCTGATTATTCACTTTCAAAATGCATACCCAAATACACCCCTTCAACAATATGTATTTGCTAAACGGTTAGAAGTTTCCATAAGTTATATCTTCCATTTGATGATCAATGTTTCAAACCAGGGTAAGCTGCCATTCATCAACCCAACTTGAGACAGACTAATCTATTAGCACCTCTTAATAATATCACACTTCGTATAATTATTTTCATAGAAAGCAAATGTGACTTGTGGTATTTTAAGTCTTATCTCTCCACACTCGTACTATGAATAAAAAGAGAACAAGGTTATCATTCACTTGATACTAATTTTGGTGGTTGCCAGTTGCTGAAGTTCAATCAAATAAAAGCCTTTGATGGATAAGAAAAAAGGCACTACATTTTGAAACAATAGCATCAGCCAGGTTTATTAATCAAGTAAATATGAATCATAATACTAACACGGACATAGAAATATATATATGAATGATCTGCCAAGAGTTTAAAATACCTGCTGAATGCAAGAATAGCTTCAAAAGGAGTAATAACAGGAGCCAAGAATTCTTTGCTATCCAAAAGGGCGGTTTGTGAACAAGAGATATAGATAAAGACATCACACTGCAACATTAGGAACTATTATAGAACATGTAGCATCACCATCACAAAAGGATTATATAAACTACTTTTTTCATTAAACCATAAAGTGTAGTATTTTACCAGGTAGTATTATAGCGTTAGGCCCATAACAACCATGATAATGTATACAAATAAAAAGAGTTATTCAGAAACACACCATTAATTTATACAAACTAGGGATGTCAATCATGTCAGGTTGGTGCGTTGGATCCATAGTTGTCAATAGCGAATAACGGTAAATAGCGACAAGCCACCTATATGCTACATAGCGAATAGCGGTAAATAGCGACCGCTATTTCGTGTTTAGCGATTAAGTAGGATAATATGTAAGAATGTTTGACATTCAATAAATAAGCATGTTTAGTGCTAAAGTAGTAGAAAATCTAAGCAAACACCCCCAAAATAACTAAAACACTCTATTACTAATCAGCTAAATCTCATATTTACCAAAAAATAAATAAATAAAAAATAAAAAATTCCGCTATGCGGTCGCTATTTGCAAATGACGAGGGAGAGCGCATCGCTACATAGCGCGCTATAGCGGTCGCTATAGCCGCTATTGACAACAGGGGTTGGATCGTTGAATCCAGACAGGACCCATATAGTTATTAGTGTCAAAGATGTCAACCCTATCTAGACACACTAAACGAGTCCAAAGGATTGACAAATTAGCGGGTTGCAATCAAGTTGTAACTTGTACACGTGTTAAACAGGTTGTATGGTTGTAACTATTTGATTAAACGGTTAAACAAGTCAAAAACATGGGTTAGATATAACAATACAAAACCTGAATAACTAATTATTGTCAGTTTGTCATGTCATATTTCAGGTTGTGAATTGTCACGCTAAATACCAAATAATGATAATTTACACAAAGATTGTCAACTTTACCTCTGGAAAATTAGCAAGTTTTGAAGGATTAGGTCTTCCCATGACAAGTGTGTAGGCCTTCTTCCCAGCCTTTGTGATCATCTCTTTTATTTGATGGATCATACTTAGATAGCCAGCTGCACTTAGAAACCAAACAGTTCATCAATACTAATGCAAAACATTTAATATGGTATACATGACCAAATTCTGTAATGAAATTCATAAATTTTCTGAATTAATAGAAAAAAACAAAAACACACATAAATGAAAAAAGCATCATAACTGCTAAAGCACAATAGATGTAAATATATATAAAAGAATGTGCATTCAAATACAATAGAAAACAAGACAATCATGGAGGCAATCAAGGTATGAGGATACTGAACACTAATATGAGGATAGACACAGTCATGCTAAGTATGGAAAGAGAATTATGTGTATTAATGGGCATATTCTAACAATAACAACTGAAAGCTCGTCTAGACTAGTACCAACACCGAGAGTTCCCACCAATATTCCCACAATGCCAGCATCCTTTGCTTTCTCAACTAGATAATATCTGTGTAAACATTAAAAAGATGACATTGCTTGAAGAATTAATAAAAAACACAAGCAAGAAACTGTTTATAAAAAGAAGATAAGATTTAGCAATAAAAAGTACCTACGCTTGAGAATTCTTCGTTGTTGAGAAGTGTCTGTCAACAACTGATTTTCTGATGCATCATATCTAACTGTGGCAATTACCCATAAAAACATAAAAAAAAGAGTAATTTAACCTGAAAAGATTGTTTCTATTATATTTCTTACATCAAAATTATGCAGTAAATACCTATGTCACAGCCATTGAAGGTAAGTACAACATTTGCAAAAGCTGAATTATCAAGCCCAATCCAAAACAATGAACAGTCTTCCATACTCAGACCCTGTTCTAGACTCCAACACAAGCCCCCAATCCTATATGTTTTTCCCGGTGCATCATCACAACTTCCATTAATATCAGAAGTTTTTGTTGGATTCATAGATTGGCTCATCATATCTGCAAAATGTAATTTACATTTAGATGAATCTCCACATAAGCTTCTTGTTTCAGTCATTGATGCTTCTATAATATCTTGTAATGCATGCCCATATTCCAATCCAAAGAGGACCTTCATTTATGACGAAGAAAAACATAATCAATAAATTTAAAGAGTGGTACATAGACAAATCAAGTATATATTGTTTCCTAAATCCATAACCATAACCATAAACATGGGGTACATCTATCCATAGCAAAGCAAGTCTAATGACAAGGTGTAGGGAGGATAGGATGAGGATAGAGAGGCTGCTTCTAGCGAGAAAATTGTTTCCAAAATAAACAGTGGTTATATCCTAAAGAAGACTTTAAACTTTGAGTCAAATATTTTCTTTGTTGCTTAAGAAAAAGAAACTGGGTATTTCCTGAAAGTATTAAAAATATATTATTGATGGTGCATTCTGATAATAAGGAGTAGTAACAAGTATGATGCTTCTGCCCACTTCTCACCACAAGCAAAAAAAGCAACCCTACAAGAACACAATTATTTAGATTGAAGCATCACATAAAACTGCAGAATTTTTTAGTGAATCTTTCAAACCATATGCCATATTAGCATTATTTTATGAAATAAAAAGCATGATATTTTTGTAAATCTATATAAGGGATAGCCTATTGGTTCTACTATAGTTTTTTTGGTGCTCCATCATCATTGGATTTTATTATACGATTAGGATATTTTTAAATTCTCTATGTTCAAATTGCATACAAGAAAATTTAAGGAAAATAATGTATTAGAATAGCCAGGTGCAATAAATTAGCTCCGAGACATGGCACTTCAAGATGATGTTTATGAAAAAAAAGTGAAATTACACAACTTACCATTATCGGCTTCCCACAAGACAACGCATAGTTACACAGGTGTTTGGCGCAGTTGGATGCATTTATTGGAGATTTGCCGAAAACAAAGAACGCAGGAAGTTTTGACGTCCTAGAATAAAAAAGAAAGCAAAGTGAAACATGAAGATGTTCAAACAGGTAAGTAATGGTACAGGTCATGTTGGCTTGATAAGAAACCTTATTAATCCAGATATTTAACTATTTTAAAAGATTAGGGTAACGCGTACGATTACAGAATTATCATTTCAATAGCAGTCACACTTTTTGTATTATATGATTTACAAGGTTTTGCATTATTCTTTGAAAGAATTGACTAGTTTCCTTTTATCTAATTTTTCTAACACACTAAACCTACAGAGATTTTAAAAAAAGAACGAGCCCGGATCAACCCATTCATTCATAAATAAAGGTGTCAGAATTACCACACAAATAAATAGCATGTATCAAGCAACTATTTAAACAATTACCAAAAAAAGACTCACGGGCTGAGACATGTATGTCCATAATGAATAACGCAGTCAGCATTGATGTGAGACGCACCAACCTCATCAACACAACAGCTACCGTATGTAGTATCAGCCATTACATACAACCCAATATCATTACCACCTTCACAACGTGATTGAAGCTCCTTATGTATGGCCCGCACGACGCCTGTTGAGTCCTTTAGTAGCTCATCAGGGAACTAAGTGTTATAGAATATATCCGGAAAGTATTAGCTTCTTCAAACATATAAAACCATACAACTAAGTAGGGGTGTCATTCGGCTTTTTTATTCGGGTTTCGGTTTTCTCGGGTCGGGTTCCCCGGGCTTTTAGGCCTTGGAAATCAACCCGAATACCAAAACAAATAAGAAATATTCAATCGGTTTTCGGGTTAATCGGTAATCAAGTTTCGGCTAAACCATTAAGCTTTATATTATTTGTTATCTTTGATGTTTTTATAAGCAGTATGTACGTAATCAAAATGCATGTATGAGATTTAGCATGAGTTATCAATAAAAAAATTTGTTAACTATCTTTGATACGAAAGCTTTCACATATTTACGTGTACAGTATTATGCATATTAAAATATTCAAGGACATTATATCTTGATTATTCTCATAATTCACAGTATAAAATTAAACCACACCAATGTAACATAAAGCTTAGAAAACCATAATTTTCAAATCTTGTAAATGCTAGCATAACACACACATAAATTAACCGCACACATATAAAAATCTTGGAAATTTAGAAAAATTAAGATTCGGGTTAATCGGGTAGACCTGATTCTCACAAAAGCAACCCAAATACCAAACCATTATAATAATCAGGTTTAGTTTAATGTAATAATGGGGTTGCATTGCTCGGGTTTGTCCTTAATCGGATTCAGGTTGATTTAGTTCGGGTTCAGTATTCTGGTTCGGGTAAAAAGCACACCCCTAAACTAAAAGAAAGAGGATAACACAGTTCCAGCAAGCATCAACTAAGCAGATACAATACAACGAATGCCAAAAATAAATTATCATCAACAACAACATCATTATCACTCAATTCAACTCCAAAGCATACGAATTCTGCAACGAGGTTTGAGCTTATAAACAACATCAATGGCAGAGACACAGCAACAACATCACGGAAAGCTTCTAGGGTTTTGAGTTTTAGTTCAAAAAAAAAAGTGGAATTGAATTGAGGATGGATGGAGTACCTGTAAAGCGATTCTTTTGTAGTCATGGCTGCGGATGAAGGTGACAACTCGCGAAACCTCATACTTGGATTCGAACTCCATTGAAGAAGAAGAAGAAACAACGGCAAAGATGAAGAGGGTGAGTGTAAAGTGTAAACCTTGAATTGAATTCGGTGGGTATTTGGGAGCGCTTTAATTTTTAACTTTTTAATTTTTAAAAAGTTAAAAAATCATTTTACGGTGTTTGACAATATAATTATTACGAGGGAAATAAGTTAATAAGTCAGTTTATATTAATTTGTTAACTTATTGGAAAAGTTAATAGGCCGAGTTGAACTTTCGTATTTTCTGACACATGTTTCTAAAGCCCAATTCAACCTTGTCAACCGTACATCAACGCACGCAAAAACAGGATTTGTAAAGGTATTCATGTCTTGTTTCATGTTTTCGCTTTTTATTCTTATAATTACAAGTCAACTTGAATAAAAGACGATAAAAACATCAAAAAAAATGTTTTAATAAAATGAATGATTTAAAAATGAAGCTTTTTAAGGTAAAAAGACGTTCAAATAAAAGAACGGCATAGAATTACTTTTAAGGTAAGAAGAAGAAAATGAAGCTTTTTAAGCATTTTAAAAGTAATTCTATGACGTTCAAATAAAAGAACAGTATAGAATTACTTTTAAACGAGCCGAATGGTTAAAAAACATATTTAAATAAAACAAAAAAATTAAAAAAAAAACGCTTAATAGAATTGAACGATAAAAAAAGATGTTTAGATAAAATAACAGTTAAAAAAGACTTTTACAGTTGAAATAAAACAACTAGATTAAAACGAACATTTAAGTAAGCCTAATTTAAATAAGAAGTTTAATAAGCCAAATAGTTTTAAATTTTCTGTTAGATAATATGAATGATTTAAATACGACGTTTAAAACTGAGTGGTTTAAAAATAAATTTTAAAAAAATTTAAGAAACACTTTTTGTTAATTACATTATCGGTTTAAAATCCAAACGGTTTAAAAAATATTTTAAAAAACTTTAAATAATAAAAATAAAGATCTTTTATACATACATATATATATATATATACATATATAATGATGATCAAGTATATGGTGGTATTCACTTTACCGTTAGTTATAACTTAGTTATTATTGTAATAGAATCTAGTTTGGTTTTGTTAGTATTGTGTATTCTGTAACATGGGAAACTGTAGTTTCGCTCGTTAGTTTCACATGGTCACAGAGCATGACAATTTCGCACCATGTGAAACTATTTGCGAAACTAGGACCTGTATAAATATGTTTGTTTGTTTGATCATTTGGTAACTTTGGAATATTAATGAAATACTACTGATTTGAGTTCATTGTGTATTGCTAGGAGCTTATTATTGTTATCTTTCATCATTGTTCTTTATCAGCTTATCAAAAACATATTTCAAATGGGTTTTGCTTGATTGTGTTTATTCTTGTATCATAACTTGGTCCCCAAGTTATTGAAAATAGTGTTAACTTGAGGATTTGGTGTTAAAACTTCATCAAAAGCACGTTTATACGATCATTTGGACCAACAATATGGTATCAGAGCCTTTAGGCTCTTTATTGTTTGTGTTTTTGTTAGTTTTTGACATATTCATTTTTTCAATCTTTTTGGATATGTTTTATGTTTGTTATCTATGGAAACTGATTGAAAAAGGTGTGGTGTGTGTTTGGGAAATTTGTGAAATCATTAGATTCTAAATTGGTTGAGCTCTAAGTGAGTATTGGTGATTTTTTGTTCATTTTTCGTAAAAATTAGGTTTTTAGATTCATTGTGCGAAACTAGTGTTCATAGTGCGAAATTACTGTGCGAAACTACCCAATCAGAAGTTTTTTGGTGCTTGTGATTTCTCTACGAATCTAGAACGAAAGTTCACTAGTTTGATTAGTTTCTCTAGCGAAACTACTGTCCATTTATCTCTGAACAAAAGTTCAATAGTTTCGGGCGAAACTGTGGTCGACACTAGTGCCGAAACTACAACGAAACTAGTGCCGAAACTGCTGCCGAAACAGTTTGCGAAACTAGGGCCGAAACTATCTGCGAAACTACTGATTTGTGCGAAACTATTTGTTTTGGATTTTCTCAAATTTCGATGATGACAACTCTTACCCTTGTGATATTGAGAGTGTGGCACCAAACAGACCTCCTAAGTTAATCAGTGGTGATAATTTTGATGACTGGAAAAGATATTTGAAAGTTTTCTTCTTGTACATTGTTCACACCAATGGGAATCGATTATGAAAGGACCTCATGTTCCTGTTCCTTTAGAAGATAATATGACTATTCAAATTGCAGATCTGACAAAATATTCAGAAAGAGATATCAAGTTAATTGATTGTGGTCAAAAGGCGTTTGGTGCTTTGATTTTGTGTCTGTCATCAGAAATTTACGACATATTTGGTGAATACAAAAGTGCAAAGGCCTTGTACGATGCTATATGTGAATCTTATGATGGTAATGAAGAATTGGTCAAAGATAAAGTTGCTCAAGCTAAAAAAGAATTCAATTCTTTTGTTGGACGCAAGAATGAGAGTCTTACTGATCTCACCAATCGTTTTCTGTCTGTCACAAGCACTTTGAAGAAGTATGATGAGAAGCTATCAAACAATAAACAAGTGACAAAGCTTTTGGACTCTATCACCTCAATGGAGCTTGCAAGTGAGAATGTTAAAGCAAGAAAGGGGATTTTGGACTACAAGCTCATGGATATAATCAACAAGTTAAAGTCTTTTGAGTTAGATCTGAAACGTAGAGAGTACAACCAAGCAATTCTTCCATCTCAAGCCTACTCACATAATGCTGCTCTTATTTCATCCAGTTCAGATTCACCAACGCACATGTTAGCTTATAGTAGGATGAGCGGTACTTCTGACAAGTCCACCAAAAATGGATCTACATTAAAAACTTCAAATCTCCAACAGGTTTCATTGGAGAGTATGCCTTTATTTGGGCTTTTTGTGCACAGTTATGAGGCTTTGGTAGCTGGTGAGTTGAAGGGTAAAGGAATGACTACCGAAGACATGTATTAGGTGGATCCTGATGATTTGGAAGAAGCTAGCCTTCAGTGGTAGATGGCTATGATCACTCTTTGAGTAAGAAGATTCATGGAGAGAACAGGAAGAAAGAACTTTGGAAACCAGAACGCAAAAGTAGGATTTGACAAATCAAAGCTTAGATGTTTCAACTGCAAACAGCTCGGACACTTCAAAAAAGAATGTCCATTTCCCATCATCTGTTGGATCTTATATGCCCAAGACACATACAAGATTGATGTGGTTAGTACGTTATGATCCAAGTCGGGTCATACCCAATAACAAGCTAGGCAAACACCGTTAAACATTTATTTGTTGATCATGATCAAGCAAATAAATTATGACACCAATTTAGAAAATGGGTTTTCTGAATTATTGCATTTGAGATAGAACAAATTATATGGATATTTTGTTCATGAGATATCATTTGTTATGTTGTTTAAATAAGTTAAATAACATCAAATATAAGAGTGTTTAAGTTATAAGATTAAAATTAGTTTAATTATATAACTTAATGGGTGATTAAAATGATTTAAAAGGGGTGTTATTTTAAAATGGTGGGAACCCATTTTAAAACAAAATTTCGGCCGCCCCTTTTGCTTCTTCTTGGGATTCTTTGTCTTGTTTTAAGACAAGACTTTAATCCCTTGGAAAGACACACCAAACAACACTCTCTCTCTCACATGCAAAGGACTCTTTCTTCTCCATTTTTCTCTTCACTTTGACGGACATAGAAGCTTGGAAGAGAAGACTTTGGGTGTTAACTTCCTAACAAGTTTGGTGCTTTGCAAGGTTGTGGGTATACAAGCTTGAGGTCTTCTCTTTTGAAGACTAGACATTCAAGAAACAACATCTTCCTCCTCTTATCCGTATCCAACTTGCTTGTTCAAGAAAGGTAGTATTCATGTACATCCTATGGTTGGTTTTGATAGCATTTCTTTTCACATATATATGATCCTTGTTCTTGGGTTGTTTTCTTGAACATATAAATGTTTATTTTCAGAATATAATACAAGTTTTAAACTCCATACATCCGCTGCGTTTTTATGTTTAAATGGTTAAACATCCTTGTAAAACTTGTAAAAACCCAACAATGGCATCTAGAGCCGGTTATGTGGAAAACTTGCTTCAAAAGTCCAAGAAAAGTTAGTTTTGTTGGACTTTTTCAACCCATTAGGGGCTGTTTTGATATGGATAAATGAATCCCTTATCTTTCAAAGTTTTATCTCACATGCTTTAGAATAAACCTTGAAAGATTAACATCAAGTGGTTGATTGTTTTGTTTGGACTAAACCCTAAAGTTTGGGTTTATGTTGGCCGAAACTTTAAGGGTTAAAAAGGGAGTTCATGGTTGTTCTTGGATGTTGTATTTGATACATATTTTGGTGCATAACATAGCCTTGACCTAATGTGTTTTGGTTTGGATGAATGTGATTGTCATGTTTAGTTTTATTCATTAAAGGGTTGTAATAATAATTTTGGTGTTTGTATCTTTTGGGTTGTAATTTATTTATTCATTGGTTATGTAATAAATAGATTAGGTGCATTTCTTTTATTAGAAAAATTGTATTAGGATATGATTTTGTAAAAGAAGATGCACAAGTTGGAGACTCAAGGAAAGATACAAAGGAAGAACTCAAAAGACATGGACACTTGAAGCATTTGGATGTGGATTCGAGTGGGAGTTCTTGGACACATTTTAATGTGTCATTATTAACCCTTAGGAAAGACCTAGTGACAACACTTGTGATGGCAAACAAGTGTGGTCACCTTAGTGGCTATGGTTATGCACATATGATTGAATGGTTGTGCTTGTTTGGTTGTTTTGTTTTATGTTGGTTGTTTGATATATGGATATGCATAACTAACAAATTTATAAACATAACAAGCTGAAAATAAATGTTCTTAATCATTAAGTGGTTAATAAAAGGTTATTAAAAGGATTAATGATTTAAATAAAAGGGGTTTTATTAAAAGAACCATAGGGTACCATGTATTTGAAAGCATGCAAATGCAAGGTACATAGAGTTTTCTAAACTAGAATTATGAAAACTTAAAATGTCTTTTGAAAACAAGTTTATCACCATCCTTTTACACAACACTTAAGTCACTTGAAAACTCTTAATGGGATAAAGGTCACCTAACCATTTTGAGGAACTTGTGATTTAAGGTGGGAATGCCGTATTTGTGGGATAAAGATCACCTAACCACTTATATTGGTAAACTCACATGTGTGTGTAAGTAGGGTAACTTGATTTGCAAACCATGTTAAATGGATCACCTACAATATGGTTTACAAAAGGTGTTGATGGGATTAACATGCCGACTATACATATGATGTTTAAGTCGATCCCATACCCCTAGAAGTTGCAAAGGGTTGCAATTGTCAAACGTTGACTACCTTGTTAATTTAAATAATGGGATAAAGATCACCTAACCACTATTTAAATGTGACGTTGGATTCTAGAACTTTATTTTGTGTATGACACATAAAAGAAATTTATAATTAAAATGATAATATCGTAAATACTAAAATGAACCTTGTTAAATTTTGTAGATGGCCACCAACAACAATGAAAATAATGATATTCCATCCGCTCACAACCTATCACTAAGAACCATTCTCCAAAAGGAGCGTCTAAACCATAACAATTTCATTGATTGGTTTCGAAACTTGAGAATTGTTCTCAAGCAAGAGAAACGGTCATATATCTTAGACGATCCGATTCCCGATGAACCCAATGAGGAAGATGAAGAGGCCTACTTGAATTGGGTGAAATACACTGAGGACTCGGTCCAAGTGTCTTGCCTCATGTTGGCAAGTATGACTCCGGATCTCCAAAAAGAGTACGAACATCACGGAGCATACGACATGATAACCCAGTTGAAGGAAACGTTCCAACAACAAGCAAGGGTAGAGCGCTTCGAAACGGTTCGAGCACTCCATGCATGTCGTATGGATGATACCCAATCGGTCTCATCTTATGTACTTAAGATGAAGAGCCACATAGACCGCCTCGAAAGGCTGAATTGTCCCGTCTCGAAAGAGTTGGCTACGGATTTGATCCTCAACTCTTTGTCAAAAAGGTTTGACAATTTTGTTATGAATTATAACATGAACGGTTGGGACAAGAACATAACTGAGCTTCACTCTATGCTCAAGACAGCCGAGGCGGCCATGGGTAAAAGGAGTTTACCCGTTCTCACCATCAATGAAGGTGGGAACAAGAAGAGGCCTCACCCCGCATCCAAGGCAAGTGTTGCCAAAGGTAAAGGGTACGTTGGGAGAAAGGGAAAGGGAGTGGTAAAAGTGCCACCACCAAAACCAGCGGAGAAGAAGCAAAAGGTTGCTTCGGATGACCCATGCTTTAAGTGTGGGGAGATAGGACATTGGGCAAGAAATTGTCCTGTCCATCTCAAAGAGTTGAAAGCAAAGAGGGATGCCGGGCAGACCTCAGGTACAATTTTCATGATTCATATTGATCTAAATATAATATCCTCTAACACATGGGTATTGGATACCGGATGTGGGACTCACATTTGCAATTTGTTGCAGGGGTTCAAAAGAAGTAAAAACTTCAACAAAGGGGATGTTAGCCTCTACATGGGGAATGGGGCAAAAGTTCAAGTTGAAGCCCGAGGGGACTACATCCTGAAGCTTCCAAATGGTTTGGAAGCAATTTTGAACAATGTTTTGTATGCTCCTAGTTTGACTAGGAACATTATTTCAGTTGCACAATTAAGACAATATGGTTATGTTTTGATGTTTATTGAAAATGAAATTCATGTTTCTTTAAATAACATCTTTTATTTTAAAGCTACTCCTATAATGGTATTTATGAATTGGTTCATGAAAACACATTATATGATAGCTCGTTGTACCAAACCACCACCAAGAAGCTCAAATTAGATTTGAGTGACACCTATCTTTGGCATTGCCGTCTTGGTCATATAAACAAGAAGCGCATACAAACTCTTCAAAAGAATGGTCTTTTAAAAGCAAGTGAATATGATTCATTTGATGTATGTGAATCTTGTTTACAAGGCAAAATGACTAAGGCACCTTTTAGTGGCAAAACCGAAAGGGCAAAAGATTTATTAGGTATCATACATTCGGATGTATGTGGTCCTTTTAAGCCAATGACTAGGTATAATGAAAGATACTTCATTACCTTTACCGACGACTATAGTAGGTATGGGTATGTGTACTTGTTAAGACACAAAGATGAAGCTTTTGAAATGTTCAAAACCTTCCAAAATGAAGTAGAAAATCAACTCAACAAATCAATAAAAATTCTTCGCACCGATAGAGGAGGTGAATACCTAAGTGATGCTTTTAGAGATCATCTTAGAAGTTGTGGGATTATCTCACAACTATCTCCACCTGGAACACCACAACACAATGGTGTGTCCGAGAGGAGAAATCGAACTCTATTAGATATGGTTCGATCTATGATGGCTGGAAGCTCATTGCCTCTATCATTTTGGGGCTTTGCTTTGCTCTCTGCGGCCCGTATTTTGAATATGGCCCCAACCAAGAAAGTGGAAAGGACACCTTTTGAAATATGGCATGGAAGGGTTCCATCTCTATCATATTTAAAGGTGTGGGGATGTGAGGCTTATGTAAAGACTCCCACCTCAAACAAGTTAGAAAGACGTTCCACTAAGTGTATTTTTATTGGATATCCTAGAGATTCTATGGGATATTATTTCTATGATCCATTGGAACAAAAGGAGTTTGTTGCCAAGAAGGGTGAGTTCTTGGAAGCCAAGTTCCTTATGGAAGGAGCTAGCAGTAGAACAGTGGATCTTGAGGAGGATCAAGGTCCACAACCCGATACACGTTTGGTTGACACTAGCACTCAACATGAGGATGTTGAGAATGATCAAATGGTTGATCAACACACACAAAACGTTCGCAAATCTGGTAGAACTAGTAATCCACCTGAAAGATATGGATTTTTCATGGATGGGTGCTATGTGGTTGATTCCGATGAACCAATCACATACCATGATGCAGTGTCCAATTTGGATTGTGACAAATGGCTTGAAGCCATGAATGTTGAGATGCAATCCATGTATGACAACCAAGTGTGGGACTTGGTTGTACCACCTCTTAACTCCAAGGTAGTTGGAAGTAAGTGGGTTTTCAAGAAGAAAACCGATATGCATGGAAACTTGGATACTTATAAAGCTAGACTTGTAGCAAAAGGTTTCACTCAAACTCAAGGGGTTGATTATGATGAGACTTTTTCGCCTGTTGCAATGCTAAAGTCTATTAGGATATTATTTGCCATAGCTGCTCATTATGATTATGAGATTTGGCAAATGGATGTCAAAACCGCTTTTCTAAATGGATATCTTGAGGAAGATGTTATATGGTTCAGCCTGAAGGTTTTGTCGACCCAAAACATCCTAACAAAGTATGCAAGTTAAAGAAATCAATCTATGGATTGAAGCAAGCGTCAAGAAGTTGGAATCACCGTTTTGATGAAGAGGTAATTAAATTTGGGTTCATCAAAAATGCTGATGAGGCTTGTGTGTATAAAAAGGCTAGTGGGAGCATCATCACTTTCCTAGTATTGTATGTCGATGACATCCTACTATTTGGAAATGACATTCCAACCTTGGAAGGTATAAAAACCTGGCTTGGAAGCTGTTTTTCCATTAAGGATCTTGGTGAAGCCGCCTACATTTTGGGAATAAAATCTATAGGGATAGATCAAGGCGGTTGATAGGTTTAAATCAAAGTGCATACATTGACAAGATCTTGAAAAGGTTCAAGATGGAGAACTCTAAGAAAGGTACAGTACCTATTCAAAGAGGAACGATATTGAGTACGACTCAATGTCCAAGCTCAAAGGATGAGCAAGATAAAATGAAGGGAATCCCGTATGCATCTGCTATAGGATCCATCATGTATGCAATGATATGCACTAGGCCGGACGTGTCATGCGCCTTGAGCATGACAAGCCGATACCAGCAAAATCCTGGAAATAGTCATTGGATGGCTGTTAAGAACATACTTAAGTACCTAAGGAGGACTAAAGATATGTTCCTAATCTATGGATCTGGTGAGGAGGAACTGTGGTAAAAGGTTACACGGATGCGAGTTTCCAAACTGATCGGGATGACTCACGATCACAATCGGGATACATTTTCATCCTAAATGGAGGAGCAGTCTCTTGGAAGAGCTCTAAACAAGATGTGGTGGCATTATCAACTACAGAGTCAGAATACATCGCCGCTTCATTAGCAGCTCAAGAAGCTGCATGGTTGAAGAAATTCATTGCCGATCTAGGGGTTGTCCCTTCCATTCAGGACCCCCTAGAAATTCTTTGTGATAATGAGGGTGCGATTGCTCAAATCAAGGAACCCCGTGCACATCAAAAGACTAGGCACATTGAGCGGAGATTCAACTACATAAGGGATGAAGTTGAAAAGGGAAAAATATGTATTCGCAAAGTTCACACGGATCAAAACATTGCGGATCCACTCACGAAGCTTCTTGAAAAGGCAAAGCATGAGGGTCATACTTGTGCCATGGGACTTCGATATTCTAGTGACTGGATTTGATTTTGTGATCTTGTATTTGGATATTGGAACCTTTTATTACTTGAATGAATTATATGGTTATAATGTTTCAACTAATGTTCCAATTTTGCATGTTTAATCCATGAGTAAATCATTTACTCTAAACGTCCGTAGTCGTTCATGCCTGTGGGAACAAGTATGAGGGTAAGACTATTATGAACTTGGATTGGTAGATATTCATTTGGATGAATATATAGCAAAGGGTTGCTGCCAAAGTTCATAGATATTTATGGGATATAAATATTGGACTGGCCCGCATTTCAAATATTACTACATGGAATCTTCTTGATTGATCATAAGTAAATTTGAGTAAAGGCGAATATCATTTGGTATCCTCTGACCTGAGATACATATTGGGTCTTGATATTCACCGGGTATTATACTTTGACTTAGTTCTTCGCTGTTCTGAAACATGGCAGTACATAAGACTAAATTCAGGTATAGCACGAGGTGATTGTGAGAGACGTATGTAATCAAGATGGGATTTGTTCCTCTTATTCGTTGAGAGTAAGATGTCTAAGGCCTGCTAAAGTTAAGTCAATGGAGAATGATCATTCTGTGTCTCTAAGATTTAACATGACATCTGTGACAAAAGGATAGATGATTGTTTCACCTAAAACATTTTCGAGTAAGATACTTGAAGGGGATGATGTTATTGAATGGCACTTAGTCATACGTATTAAGGGTAGTAAACCGTTGTTAGGCGGTATTTACTGCTTGCATCAATCTTCTATGAATCTTGTGCAAGTGGGAGATTGTTGGATCTTATATGCCCAAGACACATACAAGATTGATGTGGTTAGTACGTTATGATCCAAGTCGGGTCATACCCAATAACAAGCTAGGCAAACACCGTTAAACATTTATTTGTTGATCATGATCAAGCAAATAAATTATGACACCAATTTAGAAAATGGGTTTTCTGAATTATTGCATTTGAGATAGAACAAATTATATGGATATTTTGTTCATGAGATATCATTTGTTATGTTGTTTAAATAAGTTAAATAACATCAAATATAAGAGTGTTTAAGTTATAAGATTAAAATTAGTTTAATTATATAACTTAATGGGTGATTAAAATGATTTAAAGGGTGTTATTTTAAAATGGTGGGAACCCATTTTAAAACAAAATTTCGGCCGCCCCTTTTGCTTCTTCTTGGGATTCTTTGTCTTGTTTTAAGACAAGACTTTAATCCCTTGGAAAGACACACCAAACAACACTCTCTCTCTCACATGCAAAGGACTCTTTCTTCTCCATTTTTCTCTTCACTTTGACGGACATAGAAGCTTGGAAGAGAAGACTTTGGGTGTTGACTTCCTAACAAGTTTGGTGCTTTGCAAGGGTTTGTGGGTATACAAGCTTGAGGTCTTCTCTTTTGAAGACTAGACATTCAAGAAACACATCTTCCTCCTCTTATCCGTATCCAACTTGCTTGTTCAAGAAAGGTAGTATTCATGTACATCCTATGGTTGGTTTTGATAGCATTTCTTTTCACATATATATGATCCTTGTTCTTGGGTTTGTTTTCTTGAACATATAAATGTTTATTTTCAGAATATAATACAAGTTTTAAACTCCATACATCCGCTGCGTTTTTATGTTTAAATGGTTAAACATCCTTGTCAAAACTTGTAAAAACCCAACATCATCATCAAACCAGAAACGGGGATTACCAGGGTCATTCCAATTGGTGATAAAAAGGAACAAGCAAAAGAAAGAAACAGCTCTCCTAACCAACTTTGACTGGAGTGTAGAGTTAGCTGAGACTGAAGAAGAAATCAATCATGCCCTGGTAGCTGAAATTGCAGAAGTGGTGAACGGTGAAGCTGATAAGAAGAAGCAGAGTAAGGTGAAAGATAACATGAAGAATGATTGTGAGAGAGAGGAGATGGAAGAAGCCACAAAACAGTGAAGAAAGAGGAGTTGAAGGGTAACACTAGGGTCTGCAACTGTGAAAAGGCCCTAGCTATTGAAAAGAAGTGCATGACCAGTTAAGGGATGGTCAATACAATCAGTCTCACAATGAGGAGAGTGTTAAACACTTAACATAACAAATGGGGAATCGGGTTTATGTAAATGATACTAAGAACATAAGTAAATGAGACAGAACTAAAACAAGAACAAGATAAGTATGGTTTTCAAGAATGTTGTACATTACTCTCAAGTCCTTTTACAAGTGTTACAAAGCATAAAAAGAAATACAAGGACCTGAGATACTTTATACTACATCCTACAGCCGGCCACACTTTGAAGGCCAGCTGGAAACATTAATCTAGACAACAAGATCAATGTAAAGTCAAAAGGCAGATTGCCTTTTGACTAGTGACTATGACATGCCATAGCTCACATCCTAATATATTATAAAAAGGATAAAAGGTAAAAAGTAGGAAGTTACAGACTCAAGACCATAATCTACAGTTTACTAAAGCATGGACCTTTTCACCAACTTGTATAAGTTGGTGAGTCATCAGTTTTGCAGCGAAAAGTAAGTTAGCTTTATGGAAAAGTAGATCAGAGAAAGCATGTCCTTTCTGTCTTTGGAAGAAATCAGTCTTCACTTCATTGGCTTCGGAAGACTTTGTCTATGAAGCTTCGGAAGACTTCATCTTTGGCTTCGAAAGATTTGGTCTTTGGCTTCAGAAGATTTTACACTTAGAATAATTTCTGTGATGAGTGTAAAACTTCCGAAGTAACTTCTACCTTGTACATCAGTGCATGCATGCATGAAGCTCCTTGGTTGTTTTGGCTTCTTTGGTTGCATCAGCCTTCTAATATAACCTTACAAGAAGGTCATAGATATTCCATATGAGGTAATTCAAGATATGTGTTCATCTGCTTGCAAAATTCGCTTATTTGGTATTTATAAGGTGAGCAAACTATTAATGGAAAATGAAGGTGAACTAAAAAGAATAGACGAAGAACTCAAAAAGAATAAAGCAAAATATTTTGTTAAATTAAATGAAGCTTTAAAAGAAAATGATCACTTAAAAAGAACCTTTTTTGAGAGAAATGTGGAAGTTAATACTTTAACTGAAAGAGTAACTTTGGCTGAATTTGAGACTATTAAACTTAAAACAAAGCTTGATAAATCGATTTTTGGAATGAAGCAAGTGGAACTCTATAGCAAACAAAGGGGAGCTAGAATTAAAACAGGGTTGGGTTGTGGTGAAACCACCTATGTTTATCCACCTCCTAGCACCTTTTGCTATTCTCCAAAGCCTACACCTCACCCTAAAAATGATTTAATTAAAAGGATACTAACAGTTTGTTTGCAGGTTTAGAATGGGTGAATCTTAAAGAGGTTCGGGAAGATTATGGTTATGGAGGATGTAGAGGTCTTGGAAGTTGTAGTTCTAGTTCATCTGATTTCAAAAAGTCTTTTGTAGATAATAGTTCTAGTAGTATAGATTGTAACTTGAGTAGTTTAAATTCAAGTTGTTTTAATTCTAGAATGTCTGAATCAAATAGTGATTGTGATTCTTTTATGTCTCAATGTGAGGAAGAGATTATCATAGATCATGTTCCTATCCAAAAGGATAATTTTTTTTTAAATCTAGTTGTTTGAAATATGCTAAGGATGATCACGTCGTTAAGCGTTGCCCAGAGGTTGTTAATTGGAATATAGATAACGGATCTTTAGGAAATAGAATAAAACATTTTGTTGATAGTTTCTTTTGTAAAAATTCATCTCCACAAAGAACAATTCCAGTTAAGGTTTGGGTCCCCGTGTCTAAATGATTTTCTCTAATCAATATGCCAGGATCATTCGAGAAGGACTATCAACAACTTTTGGCATGTTGATAGTGGATGCTCCAGGCATATGATCAGATTGAAGGATCTTCTTACCAACTATCGGATAATAAACGGAGGATATATTGCTTTTGCGGGTGATAAGAAAGGCGGTAATATTATAGGTCAAGGTGAGGTATCAAATGGTTCTTTAACCTTGGAGAAGGTAAATATGTGCCTGAATTGGCTTTCAATCTCCTAAGCGTATCACAAATCTGTGATAAGAATATTCTTGTGCTTTTTAAGTCAAATGAATATGTGTTTCTTAAGCCTGAATTTTCAGTTTCAGATGATTTGGTGATTATGTGAGCTCCGAGGAAAAATGACACATATCTACTCGATATGAACTCCAAAGAATCAACCTCCGCCATGACTTGTCTCTTGTCAAAAGCATCCTCTTCTAAGTCCTTTATGTGGCATAGACATTTAGGGCATGTGAATTTTATAAATATTAACAAATTGGTTAAAGATAATCTTGTCAGAAGATTACCACAAAAGGATTTTTCTGTAATTGAAAACTGCATGTCTTGTGCTAAAGGAAAACATCACAAGAAATCACATAAGCTTAAACTAGAAAACTCCATTTCTAATCCTCTTGAGTTATTACATTCTAATTTATTCGGTCCAATAAGTGTGAAAAGTATCGCCAAGAAATCTTACCGTCTTGTCGTAACAGACGATTTTTCAAGATACTCTTGGGTCAGGTTTCTGTCACACAAAGAGGAGATAACAGAGGTTTTATAGAAGCTGATTCTGACCATAGAAAATATCAGCAACAAGAAGGTTATGGCGATCAGAAGTGACAACGGAATAGAGTTTAGAAACCAGATCTTTGATTCATTCAGTGCAAGCAAAGGGATTCTCAGACAATTCAGCATTGCAAGAACACCTCAGCATAACAGTGTCATTGAGATAAAGAATCGCACTCTCATTGAAGCAGCCATGACTATGCTCATAGAATCTTAACTTCCTATTATTTTCTGGGTAGAAGAAGTCAACTGTGCATCTTATGTTCTAAATAAAGTCCTAATTGTGAAAGACAAGATAAAGACTGTCACACCCCGGGCCCAGGTAGAGTGGGACGTCACAGACTAGTAACAACATATGGCAACAAACCATCATAAGAGCACAAAAGGAGAGAACATCACAAGGCATTATATGTTTAAAGAAAAACTGGGCTAGAAGTAGGTCTAGCCACCAATACAAGTACATAGATTCAACAATACAAATTGTTCCATGATAACCAAATTTAACTTGTTCCAAATGTTTTAAAACTAATCAAAGCAAATGCCATGGATCACGGTGCTAGGTCGTCATAAGTCTTCTACAAAAGCCAGACCTTCATCACGGGTTACCTGAAACATGCTCAAAGAAAATTTTATCAACTAAAAAGTTGGTGAATTCAAGTGCTTAAAGTTTAAAAACAAAAGGATTAAATAAAATCCACATTTGATTTAAAAGAAATAGTTTCATTGTTGTGGGGATCACAATCAACCCTGCACTCAGTCCCGGCTAGCCTCTTCAAAAGTTATGTAGTACCGGTTAATCCCGAAGGAAGAACTGAGCCTCAAACAGTGGACCATACCTGCCGGATGGTTCACCCTAGTATCTTATAAAAACCTGTCACATGACACAAACAACCCCACAGGATCTCAGTGTGGTACCCTTCCCGTTCATCACGGAAGGCACTGTGTGTGGGGGATTCCCCAAGTAGATCTACCCATATAAAACAAGCGGTTCACACAAGAATTAATGATCGTGATAAAAGTAAAAGCAGGTTCTAACATTTCCACAACATATAGCATCATAATATAGCACAGAAATAGTTCAGTTTAAACAGAGCATGCTTCATCCAAAAAACAGTAGTAAAAAGGGAACACTAGAACTCACCTTAAGTTTCAAGCAACGGGTTCTTCGAGTACCGGGAAAGTTTCAAGTCTAGCACCCTACCATCAAGATTAAGTGATAAGCCACTATTTCTAAGGTCACATGAGGTGGAAAAAGTGTGTTAAGAAGTTAAATGTTCATCTAGCTTATATTGCTAAGGCTTGCATTTAAAAGTTTCCTTTTATAGAAAGCTAGGGTTTCTTAAGGGGAATTCATGTTTTACACTATTAGGTCATTGACACAAGTTATATTAAGTTTATAAGTGATTACCAGTCCAAGGGGGTCGGTTTATTGAAGTTTGGCAGACTTTACAGTTTAGTCCTTCAAGTTTTAGAATTTACATTTTCTACCCTAAAGTTTGCTTCTTTACATTTAATGAACTTTATGACCCCATAACCAAATTTTGGAGTTAAATATTACATTATTAATAAGTTAAACTCCCAAAATTTCCAGTTTTTAAATTTGAGTTGGTGAACATATGTTTTAAGTTACCGGTTACGGTAAAACCGAAGGTTTTAACGGTTAAGCATTGAATCTTATAGTTTTATATATTAAAACTTTAAATATTATTTTAAGGACTTTTAAAAAGCTTTATACTCTATCAAGAATGTATTTTCAAGCCCTTTTTGTTGAAAGTCTCATTTTTAAGTTTAACCCGTTAAAACGCGTTTTTACCCGAAACCGAACGTTCAAAAGGTGTTGGACCAAATTTTTCATCAACTTTAAGTCTTAGAGGTCTCAAATTACTGAAATAATTTACCTAGATTTTTGGTTTATCCTTTTATTTTCAAGATTCCTTCCAAAAGTTACCCGGTTAGGGCCCTTTTTTAGCTAAAAATTCCATTTAAATTGTCTTTTTACCATTTATTCAAACAATCCGGTCCAAGTCACTTGGTTAACCCTTTTAGAGCCTGGAATTCTTTTTAACATGGTTATACTCTAAGTTCTCTTATTTTTAAGTCATTTACCACCTTTCGGGTCCCAAAATAAGCTCAAAATACCTACAAGTCCATACTTTTATTATTTTAAGCCATTAATGTCATCTTATACACAAATAATAACTCAAAACTTACTTAAAAATAGCTCTAATATATGGATTTAACATGTAACCATGAAATAAGCTTGTAGTTGTGTGTTTTCACCATTTAAACCCATTACACATGTGTAAACCTTACGGATCATGCTTAAACATTACCAAATCATTTAGAAACTTTCAAAACAGCTTATTAAGAGTTTTATAAACATTTATAAGCAGGTTACAAGCTTTGTTTCGTAGGTTACAAGGCCTAAAGGTTAGATGATGCAAAAGTCACCCAAAAAGAGGGTATTCATGGTGTAACTTGTGTTCCACCCATAGAATGACTAATATATCGAATAAGATACCTTAAAGGATGTTAGAATCTCCTTAAGAACAAGGTGATAGCAGTAAGTTTCTGCTAGAACAATGAAAGTAAGGCTTTTGGTAGATAAATGAAGAAATAACACAAGACATAGCTTAGTTCGGGTGTGTTGATGCTTACACTTGAATGGTTCATGATTTGGAGAGTTTGAAAGGACAAGATGAGCTGTAGAATCTCGAACAAAGGCTGGAGAATCTCGAACAAGGCTGGAGTATCTCGAACTTGTATGAACCGTGCACCAAAATCTCTCAAGATGCCACTTTCTCGGTTGCTTGGAATCGACCGATGGTGGTTTCCGGTTGATCTTAGAATATGAGGCTGAAATGGAGAGGATTTGTGGTGTTGTGTGTGTTTTCTGCTGGTGAACCGAGAGAAGAGAGAAGGAGTATGAGAGGAGAGTTTAGAAATGCATGAAGTGGGAGTGGATGGAAAGGGTGGTGGTGTCAAGTGGAGGAGAGGGGAGGGGATAGGGGGTTGATGGGCAGCCGCATTTGGAGTCTTGTGGGGGTATTTTTGATTTAATTTTTATTGTATAAATGTTATTATGTTGTATAGTGTGTAGCATAATGTAGTATTTTAGGTGGTAAATTCTAGTTAAATGTGTTTTAAGTATCAAGTGTGCATACATGCATTTAGCCGTGAATGATGTGTGAGTGCACACATTTGATTGTTTCAATTAAGTTTTTGCATTGCAAGGGTGACTAATTGCTTTTCCCGGAACGCGAAGTTATTCTATTCTAAGGCTAGACTTAGCTAAATCATCTCAAATAGCACATAAAATAATAAGAATGACCATAGTAGCAGTAACAATAATAACAGTACTACTAATAATAATAATGATATTAACATTAATATTAATTGTATGGATAAAGATGCAGGAGGTTAAAGGTTAGAATTATGACTAAGGGTCGGTTGTTACATTCTCCCCCCATTTAGGAAATTTCGTCCCGAAATTTTTAGCTTCGATAAACTCCAGAACAAGTGGGTTTGAAGAGGTGCGGATAATTCTTTCTCATCTCATCTTCTCGCTCCCAAGTGAATTCAGGTCCTCGCCTAGAATTCCATCTTACCTTTACCTTGGGTATGCGACTTCGCCTGAGTGTCTTGACCAACCGGACAATGATCTCTACAGGCTCTTCCACGAAGTTCAGCTTACTATTAATCCTCGCTTCTTTCAAAGGTAACTCCATGGTCTTATCTACCATGCACTTCTTCAAATTTGACACATGGAAGGTGTCATGTATGTAACTTAACTCTTGAGGTAGCTTTAATATATACGCCACGGGGCCAATTCTTGCTAGTATCTCAAATGGTCCTATGTATCTTGGGCTTAGCTTTCCTTTCTTTCCAAACCTCACAGTTCCCTTCCATGGTGCTACTTTTAGCATTACTCTTTCACCCACTTGAAATTCTAAAGGTTTTCGCCTTCTGTCAGCATATTTCTTCTGACGGTCTCTGGCTGCTCTTAAACGCTCCTTGATTTTAAATTTTTTGTCGGTGGTCTCCATCACGATGTCTGGTCCCATTACTTGGCTATCACCGATCTCATTCGAACTCAACAGTGATCGGTATTTCCTGCCATATAGGGCCTCATACGGAGCTGCTTTTATACTTGCGTGGTAACTATTATTGTAGGAGAACTCTACTAGAGGAAGATGGTTATCCCAGTTCCCACCAAAGTCAATCACGTAAGCCGTTAGCATATCTTCCAAGGTTTGGATGGTTCTTTCACTCTGACCATCAGTTTATGGGTGGTATGCAGTGGGTTCCTAGAGCCTGCTGGAGTGACTTCCAGAAACGAGAAGTGAAACAACTATCATGGTCGGAGATGATTGATAGTGGCACCCATGCCTGGTTACTATTTCATCGATGTACAGTTGGGCCAGCTTTGTCAGGTCGTAGTCTTCTCGAATCGGCAAGAAGTGAGCTGATTTAGTTAACCGATCCACTATTACCCAGATAGCATCATGACCTTTGAAAGTTCTGGGTAACTTTGTAACAAAATCCATCGTGACGTTATCCCATTTCCAATCTGGAATTTCGGGCTGTTGTAACGTCCCTGACGGTTTTTGATTTTCAGCCTTTACCATGGCGCACGTCAGACACTTCCCAACATAAATGGCGATTGATTTCTTGATTCCAGGCCACCAGAAAAGTGCCTTTAGATCTTGGTACATTTTATCACTTCCGGGGTGAATTGAGTACCTAGATTTGTGGGCTTCGTCTAGGATTACCTTTCTAATTCCACCGTATTTTGGTACCCACGTTCTCCCTTCATGTTTATATATACCATCGTTACTCAACTCTAACCGCTTCTCCATTCCTGTTAACAACTCCTCTGCTAATTTATCTTCCTTTAGCGCTTCGCCTTGAGCTTCTTTTAGTCTTGCAATAAGGTCGGTATACACGCTCATTCTTAAGGCACGGACACGAAGGGATTTTTCTCTTTCTTTCCTGCTTAAGGCATCTGCCACTACATTGGCCTTGCCTGGATGGTAGCTAATCTCGCATTCGTAATCATTCAGTAGCTCAACCCATATTCTCTGACGCATGTTTAGCATCTTCTGGTCAAGAATGTGTTGCAAACTTCTATGGTCAGTGTAGATAATGAACTTTGTGCCATAGAGATAATGCCTTCACATTTTGAGTGCAAAACCACGACACCCAATTCTAGATCATGCGTTGTGTAGTTCTTCTCATGATCGTTCAGAAGTCTTGATGCATAAGCAATTACCTTGTTGTGCTGCATTAGCAAGCATCCTAGTCCCTGACGCGAGGCGTCACAATAGACCACGAAATCTTCAACTCCTTCTGGGAGGGTGAGGATAGGTGCACTACACAGTTTTTCCTTGAGTGTTTCGAATGCTTCATTCTGCTCTTGTTCCCACATAAAAGCTGTATTCTTCTTAGTCAAAGCAGTTAACGGTTGCACAATACGCGAGAAGTCCTTGATAAACCTTCTGTAATATCCGGCCAATCCAAGGAACTGCCTTATCTCGGTAGGAGTTTACGGATTTTCCAGTTCTTAATAGCCTCTATCTTTGAAGGGTCCACTTGAATCCTATCTTTATTTACGACATGTCATAGAAATTGGATCTCTCGCATCCAAAATCCGCATTTGGAGAACTTGGCATCGAGTTGCTCAGCCTAAGGTGCTTCTCATGCTCTTCCTTACTACGAGAGTAGATCAAGATGTCGTCGATAAACACGATCACAAATTTGTCTAGATATGGGCGGCACACTCGGTTCTTGAGATCCATAAATGTCGTTGGTGCGTTAGTCAGTCCAAAGGGCATGACCAAGTACTCATAATGTCCATATCTAGTTCTAAAGGCTGTTTTGGGTATGTCTTCCTCTCTTATCTTTAGTTGATGGTACCCTGATCTTAAATCTATTTTGGAAAAATAGCTTGCCCCCTGCAGTTGATCGAATAGGTCATCGATTCTCGGAAGAGGGTAACGATTCTTTATTGTCAGCTTGTTTAGTTCCCGGTAATCAATCACATACGTAGGGTTCCATCCTTCTTCTTCACGAATAGTACCGGGCCACCCCATGGAGAAACACTCGGTCGTATAAACCCCTTGTCGAGTAGCTCTTGGATTTGTAGCATTAATTCTTTCATCTCGGGAGGGGCAAGTCGGTACGGTGCCTTGGCTACTGGTGCAGCACCAGACAATAGATCTATTTGGAACTCAACCTGACGAGTCGGAGGGAGTGTAATATACACACCATTAAATACCTCTAAATATGTTCCATTAAATTAATTTAGGACAATTCACCCAGAATGGACACAAGTCAAAATTCCCAATGCCTAACATGACACATTGCAATTCAATACAAATTACCCAATGAAATTTAGCATCAATAGAAATAGTTTCATAGATAGATTGGGTTATTAGTATCAGCAAAACATAATTGGATCAGAGTTATACTCTTACAAGTTGGAAGGTGCCATCACCCCCATAATAAATAATAATAGTATCTGATAATAATAAAAATTGTTTCCTTCAACTGTCTAAAAGACAGATAATCCCACTTCTTCTCCACGCTCTCACATCCACTTCTTCTTCTGCCACCCTAGCCACCCTGAGTTCTTCTTCCTTTGCTCTTGCTCCAACCGCTGGACCCCATGCGAAGCCATCATGGCCTGAAACTGGGTGGACTGAGAGGTCCGAGTGGCTTGCTGGAGTGTTAGCTCGTGGCAACGGACGGTCTTCATAATCTCGTCCAATGCAGCATCAGAGGGACCTATGTCGCTTGCCCGACGGCTAGACTGGGAGTACCAGTCACCAACTAGCACACTAGGGTCATCATACATGCTGTGCCTCGGTGGTATCCAGTGCTCATCATGTGGGTGGTGTCGGAGCGGGTCAAACATCGGTGGTGCAGGTGTCGGAGTCCTCACAGGTGGTGGAGGAGGAGGTGGCATCCTAAAGGAGCTAGTACTTTTGGGTGGACGGGTGATAACACGTGCACCCCTATCCCCGATAGGTGGGATAGGTGAGTGGGTAGGAGCTGTGACATGTGGTGAATGGGAGCGCGTCCGGCTCCTGGAGGGGGATGTCGAGGAAGAGTCCTCCGATGGCTCAGTGTCATCAGACGTAACGGATATCCAGCCCGGATGTCCGCATCTCCTCAAGTATTCTTCATACTCTGTCCGCGGCGTCGCCCTCTTGCGGCTCCCAGCTGGTGCAGTACCGTCAGTTGGGTACGCAGGTGCCTTCCCTTTGTCAGCCATAGCTTTGATTTCCTATAAGAAATATCATGAGTAATTTGGTTAATCATAGCTCATGATTATAATAATAATAGTACTTATAGTAGTGGTGATGGCAATAGTATCAGATATCCTAATAGTATCAATAACCAGAGGTATCAAAAAGCAATAGTATCAAAATCAATAGTCTCTTCAAATAATAACAAGTAAAGTAGTTCGTTTTAGGAAAAACCTTTAGACCACTCAAAGTAAGTTTTAGAAATCATAAATGTCAAACGAAAATGGTCCAATCATTACCTAAAGGTCCATTCTGGAATTTACGTGTCTAGTAAATTATGATTACGTTGATCAAGTGTAGTCATCAATTTACCCAACCCGATCATCCCAACACTTTCCCATAAGGACGGTCTTAAGGTATCAGGGTTGTAGCCTAGGGTTACTATGGTATTCCCGACTTCTCTACAACCTTTGGCTCTGATACCAATCTGTCACACCCTGGGCCCAGGTAGGGTGGGACGTCACAGACTAGCAACAACATATGGCAGCGGAATAAACCATCATAAGAGCACAAAAGGAGAGAACATCACATGGCATTATATGTTTAAAAAAACCGGGCTAGAAGTAGGTCTAGCCACCAATACAAGTACATAGATTCAACAATACAAATTGTTCCATGATAACCAAATTTAACTTGTTCCAAATGTTTTAAAACTAATCAAAGCAAATGCCATGGATCACGGTGCTAGGTCATCGTAAGTCTTCTACAAAAGCCAGACCTTCATCACGGGTTACCTGAAACATGCTCAAAGAAAATTTTGTCAACTAAAAAGTTCGTGAATTCAAGTGCTTAAAGTTTAAACACAAAAGGATTCAATAAAATCCACATTTGATTTAAAAGTCATAGTTTCATTGTTGTGGGGATCACAATCAACCTTGCACTCAGTCCAGGCTAGCCTCTTCAAAAGTTATGTTGTACCGGTTAATCCCGAAGGAAGAACTGAGCCTCAAACAGTAGACCATACCTGCTGGATGGTTCACCCTAGTATATTATAAAAACCTGTCACATGACACAAACAACCCCGCAGGATCTCAGTGTGGTACCCTTCCCGTTCATCACGGAAGGCACTGTGTGTGGGGGATTCCCCAAGTAGATCTACCCATATAAAACAAGCGGTTCACACAAGAATTAATGATCGTGATAAAAGTAAAAACAGGTTCTAACATTTCCACAACATATAGCATCATAATATAGCACAGAAATAGTTCAGTTTAAACAGAGCATGCTTCATCCCAAAAGCAGTAGGAAAAAGGGAACACTAGAACTCACCTTAAGTTTCAAGCAACGGGTTCTTCGAGTACCGGGAAAGTTTCAAGTCTAGAACCCTACCATCAAGATTAAGTGATAAGCCACTAGTTCTAAGGTCACACGAGGTGGACAAAGTGTGTTAAGAAGTTAAATGTTCAACTAGCTTATATTTGCTAAGGCTTGCATTAAAAAGTTTCCTTTTATAGAAAGCTAGGGTTTCTTAAGGGGAATTCATGTTTTTACACTATTAGGTCATTGACACAAGTTAGATTAAGTTTATCAAGTGATTACCAGTCCAAGGGGGCGGGTTTATTGAAGTTTGGCAGACTTTACAGTTTAGTCCTTCAAGTTTTAGAATTTACATTTTCTACCCTAAAGTTTGCTTCTTTACATTTAATGACCTTTATGACCTCATAACCAACTTTTGGAGTTAAATATTACATTATTAATAAGTTAAAGTCCCAAATTTACCAGATTTTAAATTTGAGTTGGTGAACATATGTTTTAAGTTACCGGTTACGGTAAAACCGAAGGTTTTTAACGGTTAAGCATTGAATCTTATAGTTTTATGTCTTAAAAATTTAAATATTATTTTAAGGACTTTTAACAAGCTTTATACTCTGTCAAGAATGTATTTTCAAGCCCTTTTTGTTGAAAGTCTCATTTTTAAGTTTAACACGTTAAAACGCGTTTTTACCCGAAACCAAACATTCAAAAGGTGTTGGACCAAATTTTTCATCAACTTCAAGTCTTAGAGGTCTCAAATTACTGAAATAATTTACCTATATTTTTGGTTTATCCTTTTATTTTCAAGATTCCTTCCAAAAGTTACCCGGTTAGGGCCCTTTTTCAGCTAAAAATTCCATTTAAATTGTCTTTTGACCATTTATTCAAACAATCCGGTCCAAGTCACTTGGTTAACCCTTTTAGAGCCTGGAATTCTTTTTAACATGGTTATACTCTAAGTTCTCTTATTTTTAAGTCATTTTACCACCTTTTGGGTCCCAAAATAAGCTCAAAATGCCTACAAGTCCATACTTTTATTATTTTAAGCCATTAATGTCATCTTATACACAAATAATAACTCAAAACTTACTTAAAAATAGCTCTAAAATATGGATTTAACATGTAACCATGAAATAAGCTTGTAGTTGTGTGTTTTCACCATTTAAACCCATTACACATGTGTAAAACCTTACGGGTCATGCTTAAACATTACCAAATCATTTAGACACTTTCAAAACAGCTTATTAAGAGTTTTATAAACCATTTATAAGCAGGTTACAAGCTTTGGTTCGTAGGTTACAAGGCATAAAGGTTAGATGATGCAAAAGTCACCCAAAAAGAGGGTATTCATGGTGTAACTTGTGTTCCACCCATAGAATGACTAATATATCGAATAAGATACCTTCAAGGATGTTAGAAGATCCTTAAGAACAAGGTGATAGTAGTAAGTTTCTGCTAGAACAATGAAAGTAAGGCTTTTGGGATAAATGAAGAAATAACACAAGACATAGCTTAGTTCGGGTGTGTTGATGCTTACACTTGAATGGTTCACGATTTGGAGAGTTTGGAAGGACAAGATGAGCTGTAGAATCTCGAACAAAGGCTGGAGAATCTCGAACAAGGCTGGAGTATCTTGAACTTGTATGAACCGTGCACCAAAATCTCTCAAGATGCCACTTTCTCGGTTGCTTGGAATCGGCCGATGGTGGTTTGCGGTTGATCTTCGAATATGAGGCTGAAATGGAGAGGATTTGTGGTGTGGTGTGTGTGTTTTCTGCTGGTGAACCGAGAGAAGAGAGAAGGAGTATGATGGGAGAGTTTAGAAATGCATGAAGTGGGAGTGGATGGAAAGGGTGGTGGTGTCAAGTGGAGGAGAGGGGAGGGGATAGGGGGTTGATGGGCAGCCGCATTTGGAGTCTTGTGGGGGTATTTTTGATTTAATTTTTATTGTATAAATGTTATTATGTAGTATAGTGTGTAGCATAATGTAGTATTTTAGGTGGTAAATTATAGTTAAATGTGTTTTAAGTATCAAGTGTGCATACATGCATTTAGCCGTGAATGATGTGTGAGTGCACACATTTGATTTTTCAATTAAGTTTTTGCATTGCAAGGGTGACTAATTGCTTTTCCCGGAACGCGAAGTTATTCTATGCTAAGGCTAGACTTAGCTAAATCATCTCAAATAGCACATAAAATAATAAGAATGACCATAGTAGCAGTAACAATAATAACAGTACTACTAATAATAATAATGATATTAACATTAATATTAATTGTATGGATAAAGATGCAGGAGGTTAAAGGTTAGAATTATGACCTAAGGGTCAGTTCTTACAAAGACTCCCTTTGAACTGTTTCACAAGCGAAAACCTTTGATTGACTTCTTTCGTCCTTTTGGCTGCTCATGCACATTGTTGAATACTTAAGCTCAAAATTCAAAGTTTGGAGCAGTGTCTGATGAATGTTACTTTGTTGGATATTCTTCAACTCAAAAGGCTTGTAGAGTATACAACAAATGAATAAGAATTGTGCAAGAATCTTTCTATGTTGATTGGCAAGAGTCAGATGTTTCTAACGCCGTTTCTGATCCGAAATGGTTCTACTATTCAAACAGCTTTTTCAACTCATTCAATCTACCATCCTTTTCTGATGATGACATTCCTTCATCAAGTGGTCATTTCTTTATTCATGCTCAACTAAAACCTCAACCACAACCAGAACCACAATCTCAACCTCAACCAGAACCACAACCTCAACCACAACCAGAACCACAACCTCAACCAAATCCTCAACCTCAACCTGAACATCAAATCCCTTTAACACCATCACAACAGTCACAAAATCCTTTTTCTAACCGACCATCCACCTTATCATCATCCACCTTACAACCATCATCACCCCAACCCGTTTCATCCAATTCCTCAACCCTAAACACTAACTTCAAAGCCCTACAAGACCACCCTCGTGATTATATCATTGGATCAATATCTGATGGTGTTAGGACTTGAAGCCAATCTGGGCTAATCAATGAATGTCTCTTTGCTTGTTTTCTATCTCAAATTGTTCCTAAAAATGTTGCCATGGCACTTCCAGACTCAAGCTGGGTGGAGTCAATGCAATTAGAGCTCCAACAGTTTATAAAATTGAAGGTGTGGGAATTAGTTAATCTTCCTCCAAATAAGTATCCGATTGGTACAAAGTGGGTATTCAAGAACAAACCAGATGATCGTGGGGTAGTGATAAGAAACAAGTCAAGGCTGGTTATTCAAGGATTTGCTCAAGAGTAGGGGATTGACTACACTGAGGTGTTTGCCCCTATGGCCCGGATTGAAGCCATCCGTATCATTCTCGCTCATGTAGCTCACAAAAACTTCAAAGTCTTCCTGATGGACGTAAAGTGTGGATCCTTGTATGGAGACATTGACAAAGAGAACTATGTTTGTCAACCACCAGGTTTTGAAGATCCAGATTTTCCTGAGAAAGTCTACAAATTGGATAAATCCTTGTATGGATTACATCAAGCTCCTAGAATCTGGTACGAAACCTTAACACAGTATCTTCTCGGAAAAGGTTTCACACGAGGAAAGTTACTTTGGAAAGTTACTTTAGAAGATTTGAGACAACTCAATGAAATTCGCTAAGTATCAAATCTTTCGAAGCCAAAAGACCATTTCTTCTGAAGCCAAAGATGAAGTCTTCCAAAACTTCAAGACAAAGTCTTCAGAAGCCACGAGAATAATTTCTTCTGAAGACAGAGAAGACATGCTTTCTCTTACTTACTTCTCTGAAGACTCACCAACTTATATGAGTTGGTGAAAAGTCCATACTTTTGTCAACTGTAGATTATGGTCATAGTGTTTGTAACTTTCTACTTATGTACTTTTATCCTTTTTGTATTAGATAAGGATGTGAACTATGGCATGTCATAGTCCCTATTCAAAAGGCAATATGCCTTTTGACTTTACATTGATCTTGTTGTATAGATTAGTGTTTCCAGCTAGCCTTCAAAGTATGGTCACCTGTAGGATGTAGTATAAAGTATCTCAGGTACCAGTCCATAGTACTAAGCCTTGTAACACTTTATAAAATACTTATGATCAATAAAACATTCTTGAAAACCATCTTATTTTGTACTGCTTGTGTTCTTATCTTGTGTTCATTGTTTCAATATAACCGGTTCCCAATTTGATCTGTTAAGTGTGTTAAGCCTCTCCAACCCTGTGAAATTGTTGCATTGACCCTCTTCACTGGTTCTTCAATAGGTATCAGAGCATTATACGGTCTTGATTGTAAGATCTCACCATCTTCAGTCTCTTTAGTTTCACAAAACACTTACCAGCTCAAATGGCAGCTATCACAAAAGCTGATATGGAAACCAGTACCATGACAAAGTCTCCATTGATCACTCTTGATGACTTTGATACTTGGTGCCAACGTATGGAAGGGTTCATCAAGTCTCAAGACAACAGGATGTGGAGATCTGTTGTCGGAGGACCTTATATGCCAAGTACCTCTTTAGCCACTGCTAGAGGTAGGATGATTCCAAAGGAAGTGGCTGACTATTCTGATGAAGATTGGAAGAAGATTGACATATATCAGAAGGCCATGACCCCTCTCCAAACTGCTCTTCCAAACTCCATATATAGAGGCTTCAAAAAGTGCAAAACTGCTAAGTAGCTCTGGGATGCACTGAAGCTTATGTATGAGGGGTTTGCTGAAGCTAAAGAAAACAAGAAGGACCTCATTTAGTAGTAATTTGAGAATTTCACTTATAAATTAGGTGAAACAATGACTCAACAACACTTTAGGTATGTTGAAATTGTAGATACTCTCATGGATGTTAGAGTAAAACTTGAGAATAGGGACATTATGAGGAAGTTTATGTTCTCTCTTCCCAGACAATGGACTTACTATTGTGTGGCCATTAAGAAAGCTAAAAACCTCTCCACCCTTACTCTCACAGAGCTGTATGGTATCTTTAGTGGTTACTAGATGGAGATGAACATGTAAAATCCATCAAACAGCTCTTCTAACAATCAACAGAGTTCAACCCTTCATGTGATTGAAAGGGATAGGAGAGAACCACAAGATCATCTTATCTGCTATCCTGACAACTCACATAAGGGTCCTTTCATCACCTTTCCTGAGAAACCAAGGGAGAGCTACATTCAAGGAAGCCTATTCCAAGAGAGAAGCTCATCTCAAGCCTTTGTGTCAGCTGATGAAAGTTATGACAGCTTTCTCTTCACTCTTGAAGACTTGGATTCTATCCATCCAGATGATCTGGAGTATATGGAGATAGTCCAGCAAATGGCTCTTCTCACTTATAGAGCCAAGAAATTTTAAAAGAGAACCAGAAGAAAGTTTCCCAGCAATGTATCCAGTGAAAAGTTTGGACTGGATAAAAGCAAAATGAAGTGTTACAACTGTAACCAGATGGGACACTTTGCTAGAGATATAAGGCACCAAGAACTAACGGTGGATAAGGACCAAGAACTACACTGATGCAACTCCCAGATCTGAGAAGCCAAGCCAACCAAAACAACAAGCTACTATTGTTGTTGAAGAGGGAGGCTTTGACTGAAGCTTTTAGGTTGAAGATGATTCTCCCAAGCAAGCACTGATGGCTGATCATGAAGAAGCCAAGGTATTAGAACAACTCTGTACACATGAATACATTGCTAAAGTAAATATGTATAGGTCCTATAACCTGGAAGTGATATCTGACCTTGAGTCATTGAATATTTTAAAAGCTTATTTCAAAAGAGCTGAAAATGACTATAAACTTAAAATAGAAGATTTAAAGAAAACAATTTCAACTTTTAAGCATAAGGAAACAAATTACAGGACTCAAATCAAAGATCTCATTACCAAGTTAATTGAATGCCAGGCTGAGCTTATGATCAGCAAAGCCAGGGCAGAAAAGTGTGTTCTTGAAGAGGAAACCTTCATGAACATCATATCTTCATCCTTACATGCAAAGATTTTTTATCAGAATAGGCAGGGTTTGGGTTCAAGTGAGATAGCTCATCCACACACTCTACTATCTGTAAGATCTCTAAGGTGAAACTAGTCAAGATGAGCTGCCTCGCATAGACCCCATCCAAGAAAAGGATGATGATGAAGAGAAGATAGTAAAGGATGAATCTGTTATGAGTGAGGAGGATTATCCTAAGAAGGGTCATTATGCTCCTTGAGAGAAGAAAAAACCAAGGATGACCAGTAAGCTTGGAAGAACTTAATCAGGGCAACCAAAGAAAATCAAAGAAGCCCAAGAAATCAAGGCCACTTTAACTCCAAGAAAAACAAGTCTTTATCTCTGCTAGATTTGAAGTGGAAAGACTGAAGATTCAATATGGACTCTAGTACCAGGATTCCTAGTTCATGTCCAAATTATCCTAGTCAAGAAAAGAAGGTTGATCAAATATGCACCACTGCTACACAGCCTGAACTATCCAGTTCCAAGAGCAAGCCTCACCTTAAGAAGCCTGCTAAATCATCTATGAAGATGAACAAGGAAGTGGAAAGAGATCAAGCTCAACCTTCACTCAGAAGAAGACTCTTAGAAGTATGCAAGTTGAAGGCATCATGTGTGGTGTACCTCTTACTTTGCTAAGGGTTGCATCTATAATCCCAAGAGTACCATCCATATAACCAAGAAGAAAACTTTTAAGAAGAAAAAGAAGATAGCTTTGGAAGGAAAACTTTTTCTTTCGAAAGCTCCAAGTGAGGAAGAAGATAGGTGAAAAATTACCTTCAGAAGATATTTTGGTCTCGGAAGAAAGGAATGCTTCCAAAGTACTGAAGTCTGCTATAGTGGATGCAAAAGCTTTTGAAGGTCCGGTCTCCAAAACTTCCAAAATCATCAAAACTTCTGAAGTCTTGAAGGCCAAGTCTAATCTTCCAGAGATGGTGTGGAAGATGAAGGAAGGCCATGTGACTAAAAGTTCTTCATCAACAACAGTAAATGATCTTAGAGCTTGCATATAGGATCAATAACTGTTGAAATATCTTTAGTTCACTTTGATAAGCCCAAGACCAATAAGGCTTGAGTTTCCAAATGTAACTTGTTGGGTTCAGCAATTGAATAAACTGAAGCTTACCAAAATGATAATTAGAGCCGACTGAAGATCTCATTCTACAAGTTCAGAGACCAAGTTGATAAATAGATAATAAACAAATACAAGAGAAGTCTACAAGACAAAGTCCATATCAAGACCAATTAGAAAAGTCAAAATTAGGTCATGATGTAATAATAGTATAAATAGACCCACTAGTGCATTTTTTCATGGGCGGTTCAAGTGTGGTTCAAGAGTGATTATTGTATGTGTGTTTCTGATGGTGTGAACCACCACCGCCCAAGGAGAACTCCTCCTTTGGGTGGATTTGATCTTCATCCATCTTTGTATTTTGATTTTCATTGTAATTTGTTCATCAACATCAATGAAATCATCTACTTATTATCATCTACTTCTTTTGTTCTTTAATCGATCTATATACTACATACTTGGAAGTTTTTAGATCAATTTAACAAGTTTTGAAGAATTTCATAAAGATCTATTTTGTTGAAGAGGATGAATTAGGCGCTTGAGTTGTGAAAAACTGTGAAATTGACCAAGTGTTCAGACGCCTGATAACTGTTTAGGCGTTTTTGAACTGTTAAGGCGTTTTACAACTATTAAGACGTTTTGTGACTATTTGGTCGTATTGAGACTTTACTAAACAAGAAATTCTAGGCGCACGTGAACTGTTTGGGTGTTTTTAACCTAGCATTTGACAACTGTTTGGGCGTTTGATAACTATTCAGGCGCTTCATTACTGTGTGGACGTTTGGAAACTATTTGACGCTTCATTAGTTAGGTGTTTCATAATTCAACTAAGGCATTCCCTTGGAGTTTCTCGTTCAAGTTCAGGCGTTTCAGAAGTTCAGGCGCTTGGATATTCAGACTATCAGTAAACACTTAGAATTTTGTTCAAAAACTAAAATCCAAAAATATTTTCATTTCATAGTTTCTTTTTAAATTTAAAAATAACAAACAAGTCATTTTCATTAATTCAAATACAAAATGGTTAAGTCTGAAGATTCTAAGAACAGGGTTCCCAAGCTCAAAAACAGAGTTGATTTCAAGAACTGGTCTCTTAGATTGAAGCATCATCTGAACTCTATTGACACTAACTTGTGGAAGTCAATAGAGAAAGATCACATATCCCAATTACATCTGATGGTCCTGACAAAGGATTTGTTTATATAAAATACTCTCCAGAAACGTATCCTGCGGCTGGTCTACAACGTGATGACTTAAGGAAGGTGAAGAATGACATCAAAGCTTACTCATTGATGTGCAAGGGGTTACCATTGGAAGTCTTGACTAGACTTGAAGGTTATCAAACTGGTTACCCATGTACAAAGCTTTGAAGATCATCTAAGAAGGTGGTAAAGAGATACAAGATCTCAAAAAGCAGAAACTCAAGAGGCAATTGGAGTTATTTGAGCATCTTTCTAGTGAAACAATCAATCAGATAATGAACAGATTTGTGCAATTACTACTGAGATGTCCACTGCTGGTATCAAAAATGATCTCAAAGATCTAAATGACAGACTTCTAAATGCTCTTCCATCTTTATGGAAACAGACAGTCACTTTGTTAAAGCATACAGAAAAGTTTCCAATGGATCTAGATCTTTTGATTGCCAAAATTGAATCTATTGAAGTTGATGAGAGCTCCAGAAACATGATAGAGCTGCATCAATGTCTCAATACAAGTATGTTGCATCTCCAGCTAACACAATGGATAATGCTTTTCTGGAAAAAGATGATAACTCACCAGAAGACGAGGGTGATTTATACGTTGAGCTGGGTTCTTTACAGATTCTTCTTACACAAGTGCTCCTGTTTATACAACTCAACCTCAAACTCAGTCTCCTCTTAAAACTCAAACTCCTAAACCTCAAACTGAGACTTCATCTTCTAACTCTGTTAAAACTAGTAAGTTAAAGATGTTATTAATATCCTTTTACAGGATGATGAGTCAAAATCTGCTTTTACTGCTTTTATGGCAAGTTTTCAAGCTTATCAAGGTAGTCATCTAACCCAATTAGATCTTGTTTTGCAGGATTTGTTTGAGATGGATCCTGATGATGTGGAAGAGATGGACTTGAATTGGCAGATGGTAATGATTGCTTATAGAACATAGAAACACTCATATGTTAACAAGAATTACAAGTCAAGTGCAAAAAAACTGTTGGCTTTGACAAATCAAAGTCAAGGTGTTTCAACTGCAACAGTTATGGTCATTTCTCAAGAGAATGTAAAGCTCCCAGAAACCAAAGGAGGAAATGGTCAAGCAGTTCTAGCAGTCAAAGATACCAACAGCAGTCTCAGAAAGTCCTTTCAAAAGCCTTATCAAAGTCTTCCCATGCCAGAACTTAAAGATGAATCAAAATCATCTGAAGAGCCAAAGAAGATCTTATTGTTAGCATCAAGATGGCTATGACGGGAGTGCTTATGCTGAACAATTCACAGCTGATCTAACATCTAGTTTAGCTCTTGTTGAAGAAGCTCAAAATGAAGAAATGAATCTGAAAAAAGAAAATGATCAAAGGCCGATAGTGATTTAGAAAATGATGATGAAGATTATGATGGAGTGACAAATCTGACCCAAAGAGGATTTAGAAGAAATCGCACTCATGGCGCAGTCTGAACAACCAAATGTTGAGCATCCATCATCTGACTCTGAACTTCTTCTTCAAGTTATCCTGAAATTCCGGTTGAAGTCAGAGAGAAAATGTGCACAAAAGCATGTTTTGATCAAGTTGAGCATTATAGAACATATTCATTTAATATCTGTGACAAACTTAAACAAGAGGAATAATGCACAACAAATTGAAAAATGATCACAAGTCTCTGATGAAAGATCCTGTCTCTACAAACCTCATGGAACAAAAACTCTAAAAGAACTTGAACATGTTAAAAAACAACTTGAGAAGATGACTAAAAATTTAGAAGAGGAAAAAATAGCTCATGCTGCAACTCAGGTGGAGCTAGCTAAAGTTAAAAGTTCCAAACTATTGTAGAACAGCTGGTAAGTGAGAGAAAGACAAAAACAAAACAGGTCTAGGTTTTACACATGAACCAATGCCTGAATCTATCATAAACACTCTGTCAGAAAACTTTAACACACATGATCACTCACCTAAAAAAAACTAAGCTAAAAGCCTTTCAAAACAAGAAAAGAATTCTGACAGTGATGAAGAGAAAACAAATGTTGAGATATTTGAGGAACAGATTCTGAAAAGATTAAAAATGGTTATCCAATGAAAGTTAAATCTTACGAACCACGACCAAAGAATAAGAAAATGTTTGTTCCCAAAGAGCATGTTGTTGAAGAAATTATTGTTAAAAATGAAAAACAAAACACAAAGAATAAAAGAAAGCAAAACTAGATGAAGTAATATCTGAAGATTCATTTTCTTATTTATTAAAATCCAGGCTTTATCAAATGGCAGAAAGAACAAAAAGATAAAGAAAATGCAAAAGAGTCTTCTACTAAAGATGTTTAATCCCAAAGCAAACAAAGATCATTAAGATCAAGAAATCAAAGAAGGAGAAGGAAGAATGCTAAATCTAACTCCTCTCAGAACAAAAATCAAAACAATCAAATCAAAGACAAATCAAGTTAATCAGTTTAAACCAGTGAAATTTGTGTTGCAGGTACTTTTGATATGAACATAATTCCAGAAATCAAATCAAATTCAAGACAAATCTATCTCTGATCTGTTAACAAAAGATTTGTATCTAAACAATCTAGGAATGGTGTTAATAAACAAAAGTCAAAACCCAAATATGAAAAGAAAAATTCTCAAATCAAAACAACAGATTAACTTTATAACTGCTAAATCAAAACAAGGATCAAATATGGCTTCCACATCTAAAGTTAATCAACAGTGTTTAAATTTCAACAAAGGTACTATGAATATATGATATGTACAATCATAAGACTGATGAATGTTTCTTTAATAGGTACTCTCATATTTGTGATATGAAAAACCATTCAACAGCTGATTGTTATTTCAACAAGTATTATACCATTTGGATGAAAGAAATCACAACACTGAGAATTGCTACTTCAGAAGGAACTCGCCAAGGAATGGATATGTCAATCCACAATTTCAAAGAAATCAAAGAGTTGGTTTTCAAAGACTGACAAAACAACCTCCTTAGGCTTGAGATCCTTTCGAAGGATTAATCTTATGCTGTGAAAACACAAGTTATAATCAAGGAAAATTCATTCCATGATCTATGATAATGAACAATGAAAAATTTGGTAATCAAACATTTTCAAAAAATTTTTTACTAATGGTTTTAATAACCTTGATGATGATCTTAAAAAATGCTATCATGCTTTGCGGATTAAACAAATCAAAGATAACAAAATTTGTTAAAACGGAATTGGTAAATTTAAACAGCAAAAGAAGCCTGATGTGAATACATTTCATTTTAAACAATTAACCATTGTTGATAAATTTTGGCAAGCCCAAGACCATATCGGCTTGGGTTGATAACTCAACTTAAATTTCTTTGAAATGCAGGTACACCCAGAAGACCAATTAACACGTGGTATGTTGATAGTGGGTGTAGCCGGCATATGACAGGCAACCATGCCTTGCTTCAAATATTTAAGTTAAAAGATGGTACTCATGTTGTATTCGGAGGTGATGCAGGTGGAAAAATAACAGGCGAAGAACAATGTCCAATGGGATTATTAGCTTTG
>JACCIY010000810.1:0-28856 GCA_025506505.1 Flaveria sonorensis | reverse complement strand
ATTGATGAAATAGTAAGTAAACATGGAGTGCCTTTATCCATTATCTCTGATAGGGATAGCCGATTTCATCCAATTTTGGAAAAGTTTCCAAAAGGAACTTGGAACCAAAATCAGTTTAAGCACTGCATATCATCCTCAAACAGATCAGAGGGCAGAGCGAGCGAACAATTCAAACCTTGGAAGACATGTTGCTTGCTTGCGTGATTGATTTTGGAGGTTGCGGGAAGATCATTTGTCTTTGATCGAATTTTCTTATAAACACATCTTTCCATTCCAGCTTTATCGAATTTTATTATAAAACAGCTAACCATCTCCACATGCATTAAAGCTGCACCGTTTGAAGCCTTATATGGAAGGAAGTGTAGAACTCCCATTTGTTGGACAGAAATAGGGATGATCAATTGACTAAATCCGAAATTATTCTTGAGACAATTGAGAAAATCCACCAAATAAGACAACGACTAAAGACTGCTCAAGATAGACATAAGAGTTATGCAGATAACAGAAGGAGGCCTTTAGAATTTCAAGAAGGAGACTATGGTATCTAAAAGTCTCACCATAGAAAGGAGTGATTAGATTTGGTAAACGCGGGAAGTTAAGTCCCAGTATATTGGACCATTCAAAATCATCTCAAGAATCGATACAGTTGCATACAGCTAGAACTATCAGAAACCTTAAGAGGTATTCATGATACATTTCATATATCAAACCAAAGAAATGTTTGGCAGATCCAACACAAGGAGTGTCATTGAGGACGTGCAAGTAGACAGAAACTAAACTTCACAGAAAGACCGTTAAGATTCTTGATTTTCAAGAGCGAAAATTAAGAAAGAAGTTAATTCCACTAGTATTAGTTCAGTGGCAACGTCAGAAAGGGCCCGAGAAGACTTGGAATTAGCAGAAAATGAAAGCTAAATATCCTCAATTATTTGAGTAGCCTCCGAATTTAGAAGACAAATTCTTTTAAGGGGAGGAGAATGTAACATCTCGAGCGTTTGGTGATATGTAATATTTAAAAAATACAAGCAATATGAACTTCGCATTTATATATTGCTAAAAGTAAGTAATAAAGTAAATTGTCTATTTGAAGTTTGAAAAATTTAGATGAATTTTTATGTTATAGAGAACCGTTTAAATAAATAATAATAATGTATTATATTCGAACGTGCTCCGTTTTTTATGAAACTTAGGTTGACTCGTAGAGAAAAATAAGATCGTTACAACAGCATATCCGAAATTTAATAAAATGTTACACATTAAAAGTTATAAGAGAAAAACGAAGTAAGCAACTGAATTAATTATATTAAGTAAGCAGGAAGGCTAGCAGCTCAATCTCATCCCACATCACCAGAATGAGAATTTGAGTTGCTTGCCTTCTTCCTATATATAGAGGCCTTTAGGGTGATTTTAGAGTATAAGTTTCTTTGGAACGCTTAAGCTTTAATTATAAACGAGAACCTGAGTTCTCGATACCCCGTTGGGTATTGCTAGTAGACTTTTTTTAAGATCGAGTAGGGGCGTGAGTAGAGAGACTTCACATCAAATTGCCGTAGATAGTTTTCAGCTATGTTCTCGTTTAATTATATCTTTAGTTATTATAGTTATTGTTATTTTTGTTGTAGTTATATTATTATTATTATTATTATTATTATTATTATTATTATTATTTTATTATATTATTATTATATTATTATTATTATTATTAAGATATTATAGTTATTATTATTTTTGTTGTAGTTATTATTAGTATATAGATTATTATTCTTGTTATAGTTGTTGTAATTATTATTATTATTATTATTATTATTATTATTATTTATTATTAGTTATTATATTATTATTATTATTATTATTATATTCTTACTATTAGTATATTATTATCATTATTTATATTATTATTATTATTATTATTATTTATTATTATTATTATTATTATTATTTATTATTACTATTATTATTATTAGGCGTTAAGGTTATTATGGAAAGGTACCGGGTAGCCCGAGGGTTGGCACTGTCATGACGGAAATGTTTGAAATATGCTACTAGTAAGGGTTGTACCAAAGGGTTGGCATAGGGTAATAGAAAGTCGAATATACCAACAAATAGAAAAAGATAACAAATTATCCTAAGATAGTTTGCTAGCTAGAATGTAGCTAAATAATGTTATTTGTGTATAGAATAATACTTGATAGCCGTGACCTGAGCAGACATATCACTTATCGGATTAGTTAAGTGAGTTCCTCTGAACTGTTTTTAAAACGGGATGTGATGTTTTTGATAACTGTTAATATTAAAGAATTGACTATCAATAGCATCTGTGATATGACAAATGCTTGATAGGATGCTTGGGATGCTTGTATGATTCTGCTTTAGCCAGTGGAGTTTGTATATATAGCCTGGTTATGTGAATTTATACTGTGCTTACTCTGTTTCTATTTGTTGCCATGGTTGTATCTGCTTGATGCAATAGTCAATATTAATATGTTTGAATTTGAGAATGCTATGTTCATAAACTCACAAGCTTTATGCTAATTCCTAAATGTTTTTATTTTATGGACACATATCCTAGGTGCCAGGTGATTACAGGAATAAGAGATTATGGACTAAGCTTATGAGGAGATAAAGGACTAAAGTGTTACCGAGGATTTGGATCTCTGCTATAGTTAAACTGATGTAATATTAGTATTGTATTAGATGACAGATGTATAATATGTTATAACTTATAATTATAGTTTGACTTCCGCTATGTATTCTGTGATTACTATGTGTTCTGTATATCCGATGCATAACGCTCCCTAGGGGGTACCCCCGGAAGGCGGGCGCTACATCCTTGCACCCTCTCAAAAATAGTTTCCCGATCATTTACGTTAAAATTGTATTTTCTATCTAATAGTCATAAATTTAGGAGGAGAATTTATGAAAATGTCTCGTAAAGATTTTGTTCTTAGGGGGGAGTAAAAAAAATTTTTTGAAGAAAATTTACAAAAAGATTTTGTTTACACACTAAGAAAATTAAAATTTTCAAAGATTTATAGGATATGATAGTACATTTCTAGAATTTGATACATTACATACTAAGGCTTAAAAGAAACTGACTTGGATTATGTTTGATATGTTCATAGTCTTGACTTTCAAGACTAAAAAGAGCTATCATCTGAGATACACTGAAAGTAATTTCTTAATGACTGAAGTGGTTTACTCATCAAAGTTTTGTGGTAACACTGGTTCCATGCTAAAACAGACTAAGAGTTACAGTCTAGTATACTCAAGCCGGTACAGTCTGATTCAGTGTATTTTAGAAGAAATATTGTATATATAAATATCAAAAGATGAAAAGATATAAAAAGCAAAAAAAAGGGAAAATAAACAAAAGAAGCAAAAAGATGCCAAAAGGGCATATAGAAATAAAAGATGCCAATGAGTATAATAATAAAATATATGTCATAGACATACATACTCTATGAAAAATATTTTATGTTCTGACACGGAAGACAAACTCAAAAGATGGGGCACATAAGTCCGAATTGGCATGTAAGTCCTAAACGTCTTGGGAGGGCAAAACATAAGTCTGACTGGCAGTTAATAAGTCCTAAAACTGTTAATATTCTGCGTTCAGAAACGTTTCTCATGCTAGTTATGCTATAAATAGATATTATAATAGAGAAAAATAATTCTGAAAATGCTGATCAGAGGTAAAAGGTTTAAGTCAAATTGGGGGTGACTTGAAATTTCAAAAGTGTCATGAAGCTGGATAAGGGTTTTACAAGATTTTTAATTGTGGGATCCACTGACTTCATACAATGAATCTAAACATGATAAATATCATAGAATTTGTGTCCAAGTAAAATTGAAGTCTAAGTTTAAAAGGGAAACAACATATTAACAATAAGCATAACCAGTTTTATTTATAATAAAGATGGATGGTGTTAATGATCGATTTCACAGAAATATGATCCTATAATTGAAAATTTTCAAAAATATTTAAGTTATAAGTATAATGGGTATGTCAATACGTTTTTCGGTTAAAATTCATGTTTGTTACACTTTATTTTTGTTCTACAAAATTGAAGGTTCTTGGATAATTGTAAACACTTAGCTAAACATATTTTTAGTGATAACAAATTAAATGGTTCAACAAAATAAACAAAATTGAAAAATTGAAAAGTTGTAAATTTTAAAATTTCATTTGAAATTAGATACGAAAAGTCATGGGTATGCGAGGTTTTGACTTCTCGCGCGAGAAGTCAAAAGGCTATAAAAGGAATAGTGATGCGAATAGTAAACTATTCGCATCGCATAACTGTTCTCTCACACTCTCAAAATTTCTAAGAATTAAATGTTGTTATAGTTGATATTCTCGTTCATTGTGGTCGCAAATTGGTGGATAAGTGTTTGATATGGTAGATTTCATGTTTTTGATTATGATTATATGTATTCGAACATGAACCGAACTAATGAGGACATATAAACATAAAATTAAACAAAATTAAACATATAAAACCTTAATCATGACTAAATTGACTCCTAATAAGCATGTTTTAACTATTGAAACACTCAGAAAATGCTTAATTTGAAAATCTGAAAAAAAAACAGACTTTTCGCATGCAAAAAGGCTCTTGAATTTGAACTGACGCGATTAGTTTCAAAAATTGCTCAAAACCTTTCGCTTAACTTTTTGACTTGTCGCGCGATTAGTTGACCTATGGTCAAACTCAGATTCATGCGATTAGTCAACATCTCGTGCGAAAAGTTAATTTCGAAAATCAAACTATTCGCATGTGATTAGTTGGTTTCGTGCGAAAAGTTCAAATTTTCAAATTCAAATTTTTTCTAGGTCTGGAATTACTGTGTATGTGTAACTAATCAATCTTTGTTTATAATTATCTTTTAGATGGCTCGACAAATGGTTTTTAACAAAAAACCATAATGCAGTAGCATTTCTTGGAGACATTCCTGAAGATAATGCTTTATTTAGATCTCTGATTTACGGACTTAAGACATCTGAGATCCATCACAACATTACTGCTAATCCTACTAACTACACAGATGTGGTTGATCAGTTTTGGATGACTGTAGTAAATGAGAGAGATGATCAGGGAGAACCTTGTATTTCTGCTACAGTCATGGAAAGAGAATAGTTATTAATACGGAGGTGATCAACAGTGTCTTACTATTGGAAGATCAGCCAAATGCGCCCGTAAAGGTTGATGACGATGTTGTTAGAGACAGTTTGATGAGGATGGGCTATTATTACCGTTACCCATCACTGGAGAAGAAATATTTAACTCCATTCTGGAAGTATCTATTTCAAGTGGTGATTCATTGCTTAAACAACTTAAAGGCTAGGACGGATAGCCGAAGTGCAGTATTCGGATCCCTGCTTGTATCAATTGTCGATGATCTACCATACAACATATCCAAGGCTCTGTTTGCAGAGATACAGAATAACGTTATTATTGCTTTGGGGAAGAAATTCATCATGTACCCCAGATTCATACAGATGATAGTGAATGCTGCTCACCCTGAGCTAGCAGTGTCTGATTCATCCACCTATGTTGTTATGGTGATGAAGAAGACATATTCACATACTTGATGGGAGCAAGGAGGAATGCCTGGGATGGTACTCATTTTGCCAAGCTTGGTAGATTTGTTAAGGGATATCAAGGAGATGCTCAATAGCAAGAAACTGAAGCTCCACATGCTGACCAAGCCGGTCCATCTACGAGTACAGCTCAAGAGGCTCCAGAAAGTTCTCAAGAAGCTAGTATGTCTGCAGAAGATAAGGTGAACACCTGGTTCATAGATAGTGAAAGTGAGACTGACAGTGACTAGATCGGGAATGTACCCTATGTGTTGCAAGAACGTCCCAAAGTGCAAGAAACTCCAACCAAACGCACTGCTCAGGAACGAGACATTGATTTTGTTCCTGAGGATTCTCTATCTACTTAGAGGAGAAAGAAGAGGATGGTAAGGAAAAGTACTCATAGTCCACATAAGAGGGGTAGAGGACGAGGTGTGTTACAGACCCTGAAGACCACTGTGTCGATGAGTTCTGATATTCCTGTGTCCGAGACTCCAGTCACAGCGAGTGAGGCTACACCTTTAGAGATTCCAGTGATTGTTACAGATTCAAAAACTGTAACATCATCTGCTATGCCAGCTGCTGATGATTTGTTAAGTCCTTTTCCAAGGGATCAGGGTTTGATGAGTCTATTGGTATGGAAGATTTTCCCAACACTCCTCCTGCACAGAGACAAGGTGCTAGTACTTTATCTAGTTCACCTACACCTGTTACTCTTGAACAACATGTACATACTTTAAAGAGGGAGATGATGGAGAAGACATAGCAGATTTATGATCTACATGCTTTAAACCAAGAGAAAGATGAGAGGATTAAGAGTTTAGAGCATCAACAATAGTTCATGTTCAGTTATATACAGATTATGGAGCAAACATTAGAGACCTCACTTCCCATATTCCATTCTCATTTGCACAGCAACGAACCACGAAAGTTGGAGAGTCTAGTGGATAGCAAACTACTAGTCCTGAAGTTGTAGATGATTGTACGACTAATAAAGAGCATGTTGTTGATCCTGTTATGACTAAAAGGACAACAAACATGATGATGTTCATCTAGAGCCATCTACGACTATTCCAACTTCGGCTACTGAGGATCAACCTGTAGTATTTACTGGAGAGGCATTTGTGGAGCCTGAGCATGATATACCTATCCCTAACTTGGTACTTGATGATGATGACTTGGAGATGGTAGATTTTAGTTGTGATGAAGAAGATGACATTAATGATGAAGATGATGATGGTGATGATGGTGATGATGGTGATGATGATGAGAAGGATGGAAAGAATGATAAGAAGGATGATGATGATGATCAGTGCGGCGATATGGGCTTTGCAGTTAGTGCTTCTGGATCATCGGGTTCTGGTAATATCTCCGGACCAAGTCCAGATGATACAGTGGACTATACTCCTTTAGATCCCGCTACTAAAGAAATGTATGAGAAAGACTTTTATACATTCCAGCAAATACTGCTTGCTGAGGAATCTAATGAGGATTTTGGACCGTTTGATGATTTGGAGGAGACTGTAGATTACACAGATATGTTTGGAAATAGTCTTAAAGACTTATTTTCAGATATTTTGAGTGAAGAAAGGGAGATAGTAGGTGAGTCTAGTGCCCAAGAGACGACTAACAAGACAGCAGATCTAACCGGTAAAAGTGTTGTACGTCAGGTCGGAAATATTACTATTGAAGCTCTTCCTCCGCCAGCTTATGTACACATGCTGAGACATTCCAAACCTTTCATAAAGTATCGAAACTCAGAACCTATTCTTAGTTGGGTATATGATGCTGGAAAGAAGATGCATGTGATTAACAGAAAGGTTGGGGCTATAGAGTATTATCAAGACGAGCATGATTTCAATACACTCAGAGATTCAAATTTATATGCTATGGGTTGTGTTCCGTTCATCAATCCAAGCAATTATGGAAAGGGGAACTGGATCAAAAATATGATATGGAGACAGAGTAAGACCAACTTCAAGGACTTCAAAACTACCAAATCTAAGGTCACTAAAGATGAGACATGTATAGACCCAAACACTAACAAGCCAATAAAGATAAAAGTTTATAAGCATCCAAGATATGCTAGGAAGATCCTTATACATGCTCTTGTACTAGTTAACAACTTGTCAAAGCTCATGTGGTGAAGTTGTAAGAAGGAGATGGGTTATGCATTGATCCATTGTGTAGATAATGATTACCATATCATCGACCTTGTGGATCTGCTCAAATTTGGAAGGGACGATCTGATGAGGTTGTAGGCTTGTTCGATTGCAGCTGATGAATCAGTTCATTTTATAGCGGCACAGTTCGGTTGGTTGATCACGAAGGCCCTGGATAACAAGATGTATGCTTATGGGGGCAGTTACAAGTTGGCAGACGCGAACTTCTAACCCATTGATTCACCGAGCCTAAGGGGAGATTGTAGGGATTAAAACTAGAGGCTCGGGAAATCAAATCCAGATGATGAATATCTAGTCGCGCGAGAACTTGGAGTTGCCACGCGAGAAGAACATCTCGCGCGAGAACTATGCGAAAAGTTCATAGTTTAGTATAAATAGTAGTTAGTTGATGTAATTTAGAGATCTTTTGTCATTTTCCTGATTTCGCTTGAAATTGTAAACACTTAAATCAGAGAGCAATATACATCAAAGTTATTTACGTTCTTGTTCATCTAATTCTCTTTCAATCTTATTACTGTGATGATTATATTCCGCGTTCTTATCACAAGATCGAACTGATTAGTAAAGTGTTGATCCTTATAGTATTCAGTATCGAATTTTGTTATATGCGTAGTATAGGCCTGTATTAGCCGTATAAGGGGTGGTCGTATAGTGATGCTCCTCTGACTTTTCACCGTTTTCAATGTCATCAACACTATACGCCATGCATAGGGCTATACGAGGTGTATCGGGGGTGTTGATTTATAATAGTAGGTGTCTTAATATTAGAACCCATTAATATTCACATAGTGACGTTATATCCGGACAAAATCAATATTTTACTGTATCTTATTTTAGAAGTGGTAGGTTTGCTAAAATAGTAACTAAGTTTTAAAAATTATTCTAATTAGGTCACTTAGTTTTCATGTTTTATTTAAATTATAGGTCTTAACATGTTTTAAGTGACTTTTTCTTTTCGTTTTAATTGGAAAATATATTTTTTTAAGGCTAATGTGAAGTGATGACTTTGGTTTTCTGTATTTTCTATCTAATATAATTAATATATTTTTAAATTTTATAATATAATTACATATATTGGAATTTTCGATTCCCACAGCTTATCCCTTATTTTCTTCTTGACATAAAATAATCCAATAATAAATGGTTTAGTGATCTAATGGCAGAATTTATATGATTGATATAATTGAAACATGTTTGAAACATGTTTGAAACATGGCATAATACATATGATTGATTGATATAATTGAAACATTTTTAAAACTTAATTATTATTCTATGAAATTTTCTCTATTGTAAGTCATTTTAGCTACTCAGAATAATGTTTGAACACGAACGATGTTCAATGAATTTTTAACCATTACTACTCATGTGTTTTAGTTGTGGCGTTGCTAAGAGCTCAATTGTAAACAAAATTTATATTGAAGTGTAAGTAGTAATAATCACATAACAAGAATATATTCGAAATTAAAACTTAATTCTGTGAAGAAAAAATTAGTATAATTATATTTGACTTGGGTTAGTTCTGAATTACATCATGGAATAAATAACAATAAACACATACAACATTATATTCATAGTTTTTAATAATATTCCATTCTAATGGTTATAAATATTAAACAAACTATGTAAAATTATTAGGATAGAATAATGTAACAATAAACATCATAAATATGAAAGAAATAGCTTGCCTATGTAAATTAACTGGCCAGAGTCGTTTATTCTTCATTAAGGATGAGGACGTGATAACGGCTCATGAGCTAGAAATTCACCCCTGGAATGTGATGAGAGGCACTACCATGACAGGGTTCATAAGCGTGGGCATGAATTGTGATTTTTTTTATTAATTTATTAGGGTGAGGTTATTCTACAAAGTGTATTTTTGCTACAAAGTGTGAAAAGACACAATGAGGCTAAAAAAGTCACAAAAAAATTATATCTCACAATTTAAATCGAATTTCAAAAAAGTACTTCGGAGTCTCTGTTGCTCTCGTCGTCCTCTTTCAGAAAAAAAATAAAAAAATTTCATTGTGTCTTTTATGACACAATGACGTCATTGTGTCTTTCATAAATGACACAATAAAAAACGTTAATTTTTTTTTATTTTTCGTTTATTTTTTTTCTTAGTGAGGACGGCTAGGGGAACAAAAGCTCGAAATTACATTTTTGAAATTCGATTTAGATTGTTAGATATAATTTTTTTTGTGACTTTTTTTTGACTCATTATATCTTCAAACACTTTGTAGCAAAAATACGCTTTGTATTTGAACCTCTTTCAAAATGTTATAACACACATTTAGCGAGTTTGACTACAACCATCGACTATGTGGCACCTACATGGCATTATTTTTTTACTCACACTCACTAAGACATAACATAAACCTTGACATTGGTTGTTATCGACTGCAACCAAGACATCATCAGAAGTTTTTTCTTTAATTTTGTCTTTGATATTATAGTTCGTAGTGTACTTATGATAAGAAGTGTTTGTCATATCTTCAGACCATTGCTTGCTGATCATGAACAAGATGTGGATTCAGTTATACCTACATATGGCATTACATGTGATGAAGCTTAGTTTTTGGCTCGACATGCATCGAGGACGCCTCAAGGCCACCGCATGGAAATACAAGGCCTAAGCGGGCTATTAAGAAGCCAGAATGATTTATTACATAGATAAGACTATTGTTTTAAGAAACATTTGAGACATATTGCTATGTAATCATCTTACATGACTATTATGCATCTTGTTCGTTAAATCGACATAACTACGTTGGTATGTTTTATTTGTTTAACCATGACTTCTTATTGTTTTAGTTATGGTTGTTTTTTTGTTGTCTGAGTATCTATTCATGATAAAGTTTGTTAAAAACAACTCTATGTATGATGCCATATACCGGCATCTGGACGGGTATAAAAGTAGTGTTTTTTACTCACACTCACTAAGACATATCATAAGTCTTGACATTGGTTTTTAGGTTTTGTGTGAGCTATTTTTTTAGATGGCTCCTAATATTTTATACTATTATTTGGTTAGAGCATATTTAGATGGCTCCTAATATCTGTCACTTGTAGGATTTGATAACAATTCAAATTGTCTTTTTTAACACTATTATGAACTAGTTAGAGCATTCATAGTAGGTTTTCTATATTATTGTGCGTATATTCTCTAAATTATAAGGAATTGTTGAGTGGTTGTGAGTGAATACGAGATAAAATATTACTATTTATTTGTATATTTAGGAAAACACTTTACAACCCCTATAATTTTTTAATATTTTTAAAAGTGGTTGTGAGTGGAGAAGAGAGAAAATGTAATGATAAATGTATACAAAGTATTATTTAATTAAAAAGAAAAGAGAAAAAATAAGAGTTGTGTTATAGATACACCCAAAGGGATAACCGAATGCTCAAGATATGGCTCGCAAAGGCTTTCACGGCCCGTCTTCCCGACAAAATCCGCAACATTACCCATCAGTCATTCAAGATCTTTACGGGATGCAACATTTCCTATCACTCATTCAAGATCTTTATGGGCTGTAAAGGCAAGAATCCTATAAATTAACTTCTTACCACTCTAAAGATCTGCTTTGAACCATGCTACGCAATAACATAGAAATTATAACTCCTAAATTTCGACCAATATGAGCCCCATTATGCGGCGACACAATTTCACCGGACACTACCAATTTATCAATTTCTTCTTCTTTAAATGCTGCCAATACCGTATACGTGCAAATCAATATAAGAAATATGTTTCAAATTGCACAACAATTTTCCAAATGTTACGATGAATGCACTATGAATCATCATAGGTATTTGGAGGACATCATACGAAAAGAATATATGAACTTTTAGTAACTCCATGTAAGGATCAACAATAACAAATCAGATTGATCTCGTGATAAGAACATAGAATATAATCATCACGGTAAGAAGTTTGAACAAGTAATAAGATGAACTCAAGTGTAATAAACTTCGTTTGTATTGCTCTCCGATTTGAAAGGATTACAAGTACATGCGAAATCAGGAAAGTGAGAAAGCTTTTTTTAAATTACATCAAAAGCTAACTATATATACTAAACAAAATAGTTCTCGCGCAAACTACTTAGTTTTCGCGCGAAATGAAAGTTCTCGTGCGGATACTCCAATTTCTCGCGCGACTTGATCTTGATCATCTTGATTTAGATTTCCCGAGCCTCTAGGTTCAATCCCTACAACTCCATACAAATTTTAGAAAGATCTCAGTTTTTATCGTTATCAGTGATCGGTATGTACACTTGTAAAAAAATTAAATCACAATTATACTTTGTTTTTGGTTTAAAATTGGTTGACACGAAAACAACATTATCGTATCAACTTTCCTTAACAAATGAAATAGTCTGGGCCTCCCTTTTGTATATTTATCACCATTAACGGATCATATGTATATTAAGTTAAACCACTCAAATAAGGGAATCATCCAACGATCATCACCCCACAAGTCCTTTGTTCTATGTATTTCTTCTAATTGCACATCATCGGTTTATTTGTCCATGACTGAACATGCTGGAAAATTAAAATAACATTATTACAATTTCAAAAAAATGAGTCTCACAATTACACGTTTAAAATCTTACATCTGAACATAAAGTCACGTTTCGTCGTTGGTCACTCTGAAAGTCTAAGTTGAGATCCACAACACCCATGTAATACACCCTACATGATTGGATATCTCTGTTTCATAAAAACTACATAATATTTCGAGATTGGTTCTTGCCATTCTTCTAATAATGGTTATTTATTGGTTCCAGAATACTATTACATGTGTTAAAAGATAGCTTATTCTAACTTCTTCTATTACTTCTGTGAGAAGACATTTTAATTATCTTGTTTTAAACTCACACAAAAAACAAATAACATATGTTCGTTATATATAGCGTTTTATAGATTTTTACATCAAATCAAATAATTGATATACATTTTTCGAGGAATAAATACGTCATGTTATGTTATTATGAAAAGCAAAAAAAAAACATGAATATCGAGGAATAAATATATCACATCATTATTTTCAAAAACATTTAAAAGGCCGCGAGGTCCCTTGCTAAGTAAGATGGTCACGAGCCGTGAGGTATATTACAACCCTTGTTTAACGGGTCGTTACATACATAAAGATCCTGTGGAACAAAAGCTGATTAGATTACTTTTTGCAGGGCATTACGACCCGTATTTGCCCTTACGGGTCGTATAAAAGTCGGATGACGTCTTTTTAATAGTCGGTGGACGTAAGTATATCCTATGCGAAAAAGAATAATAGTGTACTTATAAGGATGGTGATAAAAAAACTTGATGTGAATGCTATATGTAGGTTCTTTTAGTCACTATTCATATATGAAATGAATTTCTTTTTTTTTTCACTTCTAATGTGTAATTTCATAACTCAAACTCCATACTTTGTACTAATTAAAATTTTTCTATGTACAATTTTAAATTTATTAAGTTATTCTTTAAATAAAAATTACTTTTGATACTAAATTAATATTCTTCATAAAATATTAACAAGGTGTGATGATAAGAACAATAATAACCACATGACACCGTCTCGTTGGTTTAAAAAGAGAAAAAGACAAATGTAATGCTACAAGATTTAAGCGGTATGTGTTGGGTTCAACAAGATGAAAAATTGAAGCTTTCCAAATCACAATCATTGCTGATTGAAGATCTCAGTGGATAAGTTTAGAGACCGAGTTAATAATAACAACAAAAATAATACAATACAAATTCAACATGACAAAGTTAACATCAAGACAAAAAGAAAATTCAAAATTAGAGTTTTATGTAGCAATTATTAGAACAATATAAATAGAAACCCACTAGTGAAAATAGTGGTGTGTGTTTCTTATGGTGTGAATCACCACCCAAGAAGTTTGATCTTCCATCTTTCATCTATAATTCTTATTGTAATTTGTTCATTAACATCAATGAAATCATAACAGTAAGCATTATCTATTTCTTTGTTCTTTAATTCACACACATACACCCATCTTAATTTTGAATTTCTAGCTCATAAACATGATGAATCTTAAGATTCAAGCTCAATGAATCTGAAATATTAATTTAGCAGTATGTTTATTAATTTGAGGGGTGATATTGTAAATTTACTAATCAGTAATGAGAACCATGAGGGTAGGTAGACGTTAATCCAACATAGTGAGCAATAGAAATTTAGGTTGAAGTATTGTTTGACATAAATTTGTTTTGGATTGAGTTAGAGATTTTTAATGATGGGCCTCCTCTGAATAAATGAGCCTCTATCTTCAAATGAAAGTTTTATTTATTTGATGATCCCAGATGTTAGATCCTTGATAAAAAATAAGTTTACATGGAACTTTTAAAAATAATAGTATATATTATATGTGAAGCTAACATATTTTGTATAGATTCTTTCTATTAGAGGTAAGGCTGCAAACGAACCGAACGCACACGAACAAGGCTTTGTTCGTGTTCGTTCGTTAAGAAATAAACGTGTTCATGAACTGTTCATGAACACTTACCGAACGAGATTTTGTGTTCGTGTTCGTGTTCGTTCATTAAGAAAATGAACATGTTCATGAACTGTTCATGAACACTTACCGAACGCAAATGAACACTAACAAAAGCAAACAAACACAAACAACCGTTCATGAACATGACGAACACAAAAAAGCTCATAAACACAAACGGATACAATTGATTATAAATTTATTTTAGAATAAATTTTACATTTTTATTACAAACATTACATAAAATCAATCAAAAATAAATAAATACTTAATATAAATATAAAAAAATACTTGATATAATAATCATAAAAATAAATAACAGAAAAATTAATAATATAAATGAAACATTAACGAACATAAACGAACACATTATCGAACGTTCACGAACGAACATTAACGAACATAAACGAACACATTATCGAACGTTCACGAACAATTGAAGGGCGACTCAGACGGGCTACATTGCACTCAACCGCACCCGCCACCTCCATAGAGCAATTGAAGGGCCCCTCAACATTATGTAACACCCCGAATTTTTATTTAAAAGAAAACAAAAATAAAAGTATACAGAAAAAAAAAGTAAATGGGCACAAGTTGAAGGGGGCAAAGTGCACAAGTGCACAAACTTTATTATTTTAATAATATAAGAGGTATGACCACCTCTTTAAAAGCAGAGATCTGCTTTTGGCCCTCGGCCAAAGCAGAAAAAGGGTGAAAGGGCTCGGGTTTTTGGAGAAAGAGGAAGAAGAAGCTGCTAAGGTGAGTTCTCTTGAACACGAGTTCGGTTTCAGTTGGGTTTTAAGTCCTAAACCGAAGTTATTGATGTTTTAGAAGTTGTTCTCGGGAATTTGAAGCTGAAATCGCAGGTGGAAGTACCTGGTTTGAAGATCTGCTTCAGGTGAGTTTCTAGACCCCTCTTTTACAAATTTTAAAGTGTTTGGGGCTATTATGCATACCGGGAAAAGGTTTTTCAAAGATAACTGTATGCTTATGCTTGTTGTTGTTCGACTGTACCTGCTGTGGTTGTGTGTTTGGTTGTGGTTTAGTGATTAGAATTGTTGTTAGGATGTTTAGATGCCCTTAGTTTGCTAGATCTGTGATTGGGTAGTGTTAGAATGCCTTTAGGATGTTTTTGGCAGTTTAGACACATTTCAGAATGTTCCCATGCGCCTGACTGATACATGACTAAGTGTTCTCATGTGCCCAGGTGGTGCGCCCAAATAGTGGGCATGCGCCCAGATAGTGTCCAGGCGGCTAAGTGTTGGCCATGCGCCTACATAGTGCCCATGCGCCCAGAGTGCCCATGCGCCTAAGTGTAGGTGGTGCGCCTGAACAGTGATTCATGCCCCAGAATTATTTCTGTGGCTAAGTGTTGGAACGCCTGAACAGGGCTCATGCGCCCAAATAGTTCCCATGCGCCTAGGCATTTTGCACTTAGAATTTTCATGCTGATGCGCCTAGAATGTTATGTTGTGCCTAGTTTTGGACTTAGGGTTTTCTTAGGGGCTTTAAGAGGTGATGTTTGAGATAGGTCCCGTTGGGATGTCGTGGCTTATGCATGATGTTGTGTTGTGGTTTATGTTGTGTGTGTGGTGTGTTGTCTTTCTTCGTTAAACGGTTTTCTAAACGTATGTATTATGTTTTATTATACATTATGTATGATGTATGGCTTTACGTGGTTTGATGTTTGAATGAACATAAAGTACTATGTAACGAAGTGAAAGATAATAATAATGAAAAATGGAACGTAATAAAAGTCTTGCAAGCAAGACTAAGGTGAGTGACTGTGTTGTCACAAAAGACTCGTAAGCCAAGGTTGAGGTGAGTGACTGTGTTGACACAACAGACTTGTATGCCAAGGTTGAGGTGAGTGACTGTGTGTCATAATAGACTCGTAAGGGGTTTAATCCATGAGATTGACCCGAAGGATGTCGTGATGCTCTCCCTGGTACTGTGTCGGTCTTCGGACATGACGTGGGGGTTTGTTTACAGACCCCGGCACAGTACCCGTCTTCGGACATGAGTCGAGGGTGTTGCATGAGACAGGATCCAGATTAAAGTGGAAGATAATGATGAAAGTACGAAATGTACGAATTGAACGATGATGAAGATAATAATAAATATTATCAATGTGTACGTATGATGTGTGATCGCATACGATTACGAGGGTTATGTTTTAATGAAAATAAAGTATTTTATTTAGAAAACTAGAACTCACTCAGCGTCGCTGACTTTTCGTATGCATAATAGTTGGCAGGTATTTTGTTGATGCTGAGGAGTTGCAGGCATGGATGCATACGCTACTGGGGACGTTTTGAGTCTGGCATCTATATTTTGATATGATGTTGTAATCATATATGTAAACAATTTATGTAATGAAATGATATGTTTTTAATTACTAATGAAAGTTTTTAAATTCCGCTGCAAGAGTAATGTTTGTTTTAAATATTTATGCAATGACGGTCCAGCTGTAAGCGTCTCGGGAACGGGCCTTACAAGTTGGTATCAGAGCTAAAGTTTAAGAGAATCAGGTAAATATTTTCAAAAAAACCTTATCTTAAACTGAGAATGAGACGAAAGGGAAGGGATGCCAGTACTAGTAGCTACATGCCTGCAGGTAAAAGTTTTATGTAAAAGTTTTACGTAAAAGGGTTTTATGTAAGTTAATGTTAACGGGTATTAAGTGCGCATGTTATGTGGCTTGTGTGCTTTTGTGTAGATTTAGATACTGATGTAGTCAGGATAGGAAATGCTTGGGGAATGAAGAGTAAAGTAAGTGTCTAAACACAACTGGCCACTGTGATTAGGGACTTACTATACTTGACATAACTCGAGCTATTACCTTGATTGACCGTGTTGGTGTTTGAATCTTGTAGTGTCTAGATGGCTGGTGGTAGGTCTTCTGAGGCTTCGCGTGGTGGTTGTCGTGGTGGACGTGGTGTTGGACCGCGTGTCATGAGGAGCAGAGCTAAGACTGCTGAGACGGCTCCTGATGAGCCAGTGCTTCGTCACCAGGACGGTGAGGATGGGAGTGCTAATCTGAGAGCCTCAATGAAGGAGGCAGTAGCAGAGGAAGTCCAACATGTCATGCAAATGATTCTGCCGACTGTAGTGACCGAGGTCATTAGAGCTATGAAGGAGGATGAGAAGAAGGAGAGTGAGAAAAGAAAGACCGCTAGACGAGGAGGCGAGGTAGGAGGTTTAAGGGGAAAAGAGCAACGGAGACTGACATGGTTGTCTCAAGTAATGACGAGGAGGATGAGGAAGCTGTGTAGGAGACTGCGAAGGGATGCAGCTATGAAGCATTCCAAAGGTGTAGGCCCCCTATGTTTGATGGAAATAGGAGTGTTGCTGCTGCACAACGTTGGGTGAGAGAAATGGAAGCGGTACTTGAGATTAGCGAGTGCCGCGAGGATCAGAATGTGAAGTTTGCTACCCACTCATTTGTGGATTCAGCCTTGTGCTGGTGGGACAACATTGTTCAGGCTGAGGGAACCAGGGCAATCGGGAGGATGAGGTGGAAGGAGCTGAAGAGGTTGGTAATCGAGGAGTTTTACCCTCATAAAGAGCTTGACAAAGTTGAGAGGGAGTTCCTGCACCTAGAGGCGGGGACGATGACTCACCAATAGTACACCACAAAGTTCAACGAGATGGAAAGCTGGTGCCAGATCAGGTGACGCCTGTGTCATGAAAGATCAAAAGGTATATTCAAGGTCTGCCAGCAGATATCCGCAGACATCTGATCGCTGCCCGGCCAGGGACGTTTAGGTCAGTGGTTGACTTGGCGGGGAGGCTGTATGAAGAGCGAGAGGCTGTGGCGATGATGGATGAGGAGGAGGAGCGGAGTTATGTTAAGAGTGGGAGCGGAAGGCGGGATAACGATGATGGTGAATTTGTGGCTGGAGGTAAGACGATGAGGTTCGATGATCGGAAGAGGATGACTGAGAGAGAAGAGGTATGCAAGAAGTGTGGTAGAGGCCACGTGGGGGAGTGCAGATGGGGATCGAGCGTTTGCTTCCAGTGTGGAAGAGAGGGCCACAGGGCGAGGGATTGTCACATGGCTAGATGTTACGACTGTGGCGAGCCTGGACATATGAGCAGAGACTGTAAGAAGTCGAGGGCACAGAGCTCCGGTTCAAGAAAGGATGGCAGAGGATGAAGGTCAGAGCATTTGCTATGACCAGGATGAGGCTAGAGCGGACTTCGACGCGACCTCAGGTACGTTTCTAGTAAATTTAAATTTGTGCCTTGTGCTTGATTTATGGTGCTAGTAGTGGTTTCATTCCTGCTGCCTTGTGTTAAGTTGTACGTTAGGAGTAGGAAGATCGATGCGTCCTTCGATGTAGAAATTACTATTGGTAAGTCCACTAGGTTACCTGATGCCGTAGAGGATCACGCGATAGAATTGCGAGAGCGCGTGTTTCCTGCTAGACTGTTCAGGACAGACATAGGTGGATAGACGTACACCTCCGGTGAATTGGCTAGACCCTATGAGCCAAACACCAAGTGCTGCAAGAAGATGGTTTGAACGACCGCACCCGAAAGGAAGTTCGGTGCCGATCTACGATGAAGAAATGATGATGAAGGCCTCGTTTTGGGAAAAGAGATCATCCGAATTAGAAGGCGAGTAAAGTTAACACTGAGAAATAAAGGACCAATCTGAATTGTTGCTCAGGTAAGAGAAGTGGCATGTCAACTGGAGCTACTCGACGTGTTAAGTGAAGTTATCCGACATTTCATGTATCTCGTCTAAGGAAGTGCTCAATCGATGAGGATGTGATCGTGTCACTGGAGAATAATAAGATTGATGAAAGATTCAACTACGTGGAGCAACTAGTGGTCATTTCTGATAGAAGGGAAAGAAGGGATAAGTCGAAGGATGGTTCCACCTGTGCGAGTACAGTGGAGCCCAGAAGGGGACTAAGTCTACGTGTAAGATCAAGGAAGAGGTGAGACCGCGTTACCCGTAACTGTTCGAGAAGCGACAGGTTTCGGGACGAAACCTATATAAGGGGGTGGACTTATAACACCCCGAATTTTTATTTAAAAGAAAACAAAAATAAAAGTATCCAGAAAGAAAAGTAAATGGGCACAAGTTGAAGGGGGCAAAGTGCAAAAGTGCACAAACTTCATTATTTTAATAAAATAAGAGGTATGGCCACCTCTTTAAAAGCAGAGATCTGCTTTTGGCCCTCGGCCAAAGCAGAAAAAGGGTGAAAGGGCTCGGGTTTTTGGAGAAAGAGGAAGAAGAAGCTGCTAAGGTGAGTTCTCTTGAACACGAGTTCGGTTTCAGTTGGGTTTTAAGTCCTAAACCGAAGTTCTTGATGTTTTAAAAGTTGTTCTCTGGAATTTGAAGCTGAAATCACAGGTGGAAGTACCTGGTTTGAAGATCTGCTTCAGGTGAGTTTCTAGACCCCTCCTTTACATATTTTAAAGTGTTTGGGGCTATTATGCATACCGGAAAAAGGTTTTTCAAAGATAACCGTATGCTTATGCTTATTGTTGTTCGACTGTACCTGCTGTGGTTGTGTGTTTGGTTGTGGTTTAGTGATTAGAATTGTTGTTAGAATGTTTAGATGCCCTTAGTTTGCTAGATTTGTGCTTGGGTAGTGTTAGAATGCCTTTGGATGTTTTTGGCAGTTTAGACACATTTTAGAATGTTCCCATGCGCCTGACTGATACATGACTAAGTGTTCTCATGCGCCCAGGTGGTCCCAAATAGTGGCCATGCGCCCAGATAGTGTCCAGGCGGCTAAGTGTTGGCCATGCGCCCAGAGTGCCCATGCACCTAAGTGTAGGTGGTGCGCCTGAACAGTGATTCATGCGCCTAGAATTGTTTCTGTGGCTAAGTGTTGGAACGCCTGAACAGGGCTCATGCGCCCAAATAGTTCCCATGCGCCCAGGCAGTTTACACTTAGAATTTTCATGCTGATGCGCCTAGAATGTTATGTTGTGCCTAGTTTTGGACTTAGGGTTTTCTTAGGGGCTTTAAGAGGTGATGTTTGAGATAGGTCCTGTTGGGATGTCGTGGCTTATGCATGATGTTGTGTTGTGGTTTATGTGTGTGTGTGTGGTGTGTTGTCTTTCTTCGTTAAAAGGTTTTCTAAACGTATGTATTATGTTTTATTATACGTTATGCATGATGTATGGATTTACATGGTTTGATGTTGAATGAACGTAAAGTATTATGTAACGAAGTGAAAGATAATAATAATGAAAAGTGGAACGTAATAAAAGTCTTGCAAGCAAGACTGAGGTGAGTGACTGTGTTGTCACAAAAGACTCGTAAGCCAAGATTGAGGTGAGTGAATGTGTTGTCACAACAGACTTGTATGCCAAGGCTGAGGTGAGTGACTGTGTGTCACAACAGACTCGTAAGGGGTTTAATCCATGAGATTCACCCGAAGGATGTCGTGATGATCTCCCCGGTACTGTGTCGGTCTTCGGACATGACGCGGGGGTTTGTTTACAGACCCCGGCACAGTACCCGTCTTCGGACATGAGTCGGGGGTGTTGGAAACAGAGACGGGGTCCTTGTCACGTACCTCGGTACTGTGTCGGTCTTCGTACATGAGTCGGGGGTTTGTTTACAGGCCCCGACACAGTATCGATCTTCGGGCATGAGTCGGGGGTATTGCATGAGACAGGATCCAGATTAAAGTGGAAGATAATGATGAAAGTACGAAATGTACGAATTAAACGATGATGAAGATAATAATAAATATTATCAATGTGTACGTATGATGTGTGATCGGATACGATTACGAGGGTTATGTTTTAATGAAAGTAAAGTATTATATTTATAAAACTAGAACTCACTCAGCGTCGCTGACTTTTCGTATGCATAATAGTTGGCAGGTATTTTGTTGATGCTGAGGAGTTGCAGGCATGGATGCATACGCTACTGGGGACGTTTGAGTCTGGCATCCACATTTTGATATGATGTTGTAATCATATGTGTAAACGATTTATGTAATGAAATGATATGTTTTTAATTACTAATGAAAGTTTTTAAATTCCGCTGCAAGAGTAATGTTTGTTTTAAATATTTTATGCAATGACGGTCCAGCTGTAAGCGTCTCGGGAACGGGCCTTACACATTAAATGCAGTGTTCATGGCATTCAATTGTAAACATTCTCCGGTTTCATCGCATTCAATTGGATTCAATTTTGAGCACAATTCCATCTTCCACTACTTCTTTAAATCGCCTGGTATGTTTTTGGGTTTAATTCAATACTCTTTTATTGATTTGTTGTGTTTTCATTTAATCTAGGGCTTTGATTCAGTAGTGTTTGTATGTCAAAATTGATATTATGTGCTCACCTTGGCTTAGATTAGTGTTTTTTGTGTGCTAATGTGAATTGGGTCATGAACACTTCTGCGAAGTATGTGATCAGTTATGGATTTTTGTTACGGATCAATCTGTCGTATTGCCAATTGTCGTTTGTTCCTAAAGCCTTTGGGAAGCTTCAAACATTGGTTTCTGTGATCTTCTATGTTAAATGTCTCATCTAGGATTAAACGCCAGTAGTCCCACATTATATTTGTTTCGCACCTGATTTCAGTTTTGAGTCAAACATTTGTTGTTCATGATTACCATGGAAAGTGATTATTGATGACACTTAAAATTGATTGAATTCTTATTTTTATGGTGAATTTATACCCTTTATCTATGAACAAAGAATACTAATGTAGTTGTTGTAGCAAGATCGACATCTTTCCTTACCAATGCAATTGTTGTAGCAAGATTGATATCTTGCCTGAGCACTATTTTAAGGAATTGCATATCTCTTTCATAGGGTCCACTTTGTCAAATCTTTTTGTTGTTTTTCTAATACGTATTAATATATTTTGTTTGATGATAATGATGTGTAGGTGTTAATATAGGAAACTTCTACATATGTAAAGATCATCACCAATGTGAGTTTTAAAGCTGAGTCTTACACTTGACCCTATTTGGGGTGTTTTGTGTATTTGTAATCATCAAAGGTTAAAGATTGAAAATATTAGTATGTGTACTCTATGTGTGTATTCCAAGTTGTTTGAAGTTTAAACTACTAAAAGGCTAAACCTAAAGTTTGTTCATTCATATTCTATGTTTGATTTACAAATTAATGTTATAAGTACCATGTGTATAGACCAGTTCGTTGAGCATGATGTTGTTTACATACCTATTTTGGTGTTTTATAGCATATCAATCTGTTTAGTTTTTAGAATCTTTGTTATCTACATTTAGAGCATAAAACTAATTGTCTTGATTAATATAAACATCCCTAACTAGCCCTTACATAAATCACAAGATTATGTGATTCTATTTATGATTCTTCAACTAAAAGAAATCATCTCAAAAACTCATGTCCGGGCAACTTTCCATAGAACTTGACATGCTCATTGATTTCCAGACTTGTGTTATTGACAAGATGGTTATATTGCTATACATTTATATAGTTTTCCTATGGTGAAGAATGATCATGAACTTTAATTATGGATAAACATTTTGTTATATGTTCGCAAATACGAGTGCATATTATGCCATTTTCATAATTGCCGATTACTGTCACTAATATGTCTTGTAATTTTATGTGGCTAACAGAACATCATAAGCTTTATTTCCTATTCATCTTGAGCTCCAATAATAACATGTCAAGGGGACAAACTTCATTCACAAATGAGCCAGCTATTCATCTGAACCCAAGAATGTTGTTTTGCTTGAAAGAAGCATTTCCAACAGAGAGTTAACAACCAAAATAATAAGTGATTGTTGAATAAGTTGTGGAGTTTGATGTAGTTAGTAGCAACAAGTGATAGGCACTAAACTATAATATTTGTTGTATTGCAATTAACAGCCATATTTGATAGTTATCAAACATAGATGAATCTTTATTAACAATTTGTTTTTTGGTTATAAAGAGTTTTTATCTATACATGTCATTTTGTTTAGAGTTGTTTTTTGTGTGTAGGATGATTCCACACAAGAATAAGCATGGAGATGTACTTGCAAGGCTGAAGGTTTACGAAGGGATTTCTATTCTTACAACAAAAAGAAATGGTTGGTTATTCCTAATGCTTTCAAGTTAGTACCTTTATTTTATTTGGATCATTGGTTCTCTATTTTTATTTGAGTAATAAGGTTGGCTTTAAATTGTTGAATGTGATGCAATTTCATTTGTTTCTTTAATAAAAATACAGGGTTGTGGCCTTACAGCTGGACACAAGAGTACATGTTCGGTCCATTATCATTTAAGGTTGGATGACATCACTATGAAACCATCAGGGTAAACATGTGCTATTCACTATATATGTCTATAGGATGTCTATTGATTTTTTATTATAAATGGATAGTTAACATGTGTGACTGTGTAAACGTAAACCAAACGTTGTGACTGTTTGTTTTTTTTCTTTTTTTATTTTTTGTCTCAACTTCTAGAGAAGATGATACAAAGTTTTCATTATTGTTTGATATACTTAGTAAGAAACATGAAGAAAAGATTGTTATGGTGTTATTGTGGATCTCATTGTTATTTGTGAAGATGATGCAAAGGGTATTAAAGCCATGAATCAAATCAAATATTCTTCAGTAAGGAACATTTAGAAGTCATTGCCTCCATGTCGTAGGGCTTCTACAAACCGAATCCATGATTAATAAATTATGGGAATTTAACATCAAGTACCTTAACTAAAGTATGTTTTATGCATATTGATTAAGGCTTCAGGTGAAGAAGCTATTGAAGCTGCAAAGCTTCTTGCTTTTAAAGAAGGAATACTTTTAAGTTAAAGTTACTCATCTTATGCATCTCTAAACCTGTTAAATTGGTAATCTTCACAAGAGGGGACAGTTTTGGTTCTTTGAATGGGTCGAAGTGGTCATTTTTTTTACCTCTAGCTGAGAAATGAGCCATATAAAATATAAATTATGGGAATTTAACATCAAGTACCTTAACTAAAGTGATGTTTTATGCATATTGATTAAGGCTTCAAGTGAAGAAGCTACTGAAGCTGCAAAGCTTCTTGCCGTTAAAGAAGGAATACTTGTAAGTTAAAGTTACTCATCTTATGCATCTCTGAACCTTCTAAATTGGTAATCTTCACAAGAGGCGACAGTTTTGGTTCTTTGAATGGGTCGAAGTGGTTATTTTTTACCTCTAGATGAGAAATGATCCATATAAAAATATAAATTCAATGGGAATTGGGAAATGGGTTAAATGGAATGCATACAACCTCCTACATTACTTTCTGCAAAAGAAATGATTAATGTAATAATATAGTTTTTGTATTTAATTTACCATGCTAGTTATGTATACAAAATTTGAAAACAATCTTACAAAAGTGTGGTTCAGACTATATTATTTGTTTGTAGGCAAAACGACCATGGTTGTCAGTTAATATTTTCTTTGTTTCTAAAGAGTGAATCGGTTAATGTTCAACACTTTGATTGTCATTTTGTAGCAGGTCACATATTGTGGTTTGGATCTAGCCTGTGACAGATCATATTGCAGGTCATATTTTGTTATTAACACGTTTGCTAGGGTAGTCACATGCAAGATTGTAGGAGGTTGCATTCTTTTCATCTTTTGTTAATAGGTAAGACTGTTGCTTGGGTTTTGGGCGAGATTGCAAACACGGTATTTGATCGAATGTATTTTGTTTGTTTTAGTCTTTACTCTTTAAAATTCGAAAGCAGAGGTTTCAAATTCAAAATAGATGTGGGTTATGTTTTCTTTTCCTATTTAGGGACTTATTTTTGCCATTGCTTATGGAAAAAAAAATACATTCTATGTTTACTAAAAACAATGTGATCGCCTACCTATGTACGATCACATCATATATAATTCTTAACCTACAACTACACCATGCTCATTTAACTACAGCATACCCTTCATTCATTTAACATGACGCATGTGCCGCAACGAGCCCGGACACCCACTAGTGAGTGTGTGTATATATATATATTCAAAGGGAATAAAAAAAATCCTTGTATTTAAATAAACATCATTTAAAAGATATTTAAACATAAACGCTTTGCTAATAGGCAAATATTACAAAAGTTCAAGCCACTAGCTATAATTTGTGCCTAGGGAGTCAAAATCCTTTCAACACCTATCCATTTGCTATATCTATTCAAGATTATATGCAAATTTTATAAAAATGACACGTTAGCTAAAATAACAATGAGTAAATTTAATAGACACAAAATAGTTAAGCATGAAGATAATTAAATAGTATGACCCCTTGCCCTAATGGACTGGTAGTCACAAGAATAAAACATCAGAAACGGGAATGAAAGGATGTGCATGAATTTCCAAGGGTTTAGAAACATCTGACCATAGTGAACTTCTATAAATTGTGTAGGTGGACCATGGTGGTCCATCAAGGAGAAGCGTTCATGACAAGAGAACAAGGTTTCATAGCAGACCACCAAGAGTTCGGAGTAACGGTTCGTCAATGTGGTCACTAACCACCAAGGCGAGAAATATTCCATTTCAAGACGCGAATATTTATTTTTAACGTATTCCATTTCAAGATGCAATTATTATTTTTAAACATATGTGCGTATGACTTTTTAAGATGGTAGTTGACCGCCAAGGATGGCTTAGCGGGGCACCACGGGTCACATCGGTAGAAATGATATAAAATCCCAAAAACCCGAAAATCCATATTTCCACTCTCTCATCTTGGTGTTCTCCCTCTCTACCTGACTCTTGACTCTCTAAGATTTGGTTTTGGAGAGCTCGTGTGATCAATTAAAGCTTGTATTTGCGTTCCTTGATAAAGGTTTGACTTAGAAGTGGAGTTTGTGGGCCCGGTTTACTCGTTAAGCCATATTTACACTCTAAATAAAGTTATGGCTATATATGTATGAGAATATGATGTGTAAAACCCATTTTCAATTAAGATTACTAGTAGAGTTCGTGGTCATGACGACAGGAAAAGTCACACACCAGATACTGTGGTGAGGTTTTAAAACCTTCATGTTGTGTGTTAGTATGGATAAGTTCTGAAATTTGGGTTAAAGCATGATAAGTCTATGTGGTCATTGCATTGGGCATGTAAGTGAACCCTGGCACTTTGAGGCATTCTCATCATGAGCTATGATAGGGCATGATGACTAGAGGTTGTGGAAACCTAGTCTGAGGTCATTGGCATGTGTAAGGTTTATACTTAAAGGCTGATACAACCAAAGCAACCAAAGAGTTCTAGCAGGCATGCATGAAGTACAGAGTAAAGTTACTTCGGAAGTTTTACACCACTCAAAGGAAATAAGCTAAGTGTAAAATCCTTCGAAGCCAAATGACAAAATCTTCCGAAGCAAAGATGAAGTCTTCCGAAGCTTCAAAGACAAAGTCTTCCGAAGCCAAAGACTAATTTCTTCCTAGGACAGAGAAGACATGCTTTCTCTGATCAACTTTTGACAAAAGCTGAACAACTTTCCGCTGCCACTCTGAAGACTCACTAACTTATATGAGTTGGTGAAAAGTTCCATGCTTTGTCAACTGTAGATTATGGTCATTGGTTTGTAACTTTCTACTTTTGTACCTTTATCCTTTTTGTATTAGATTAGGATGTGAGCTATGGTATGTCATAGTCACTAGTCAAGTATCCAGCTAGCCTTCAAAGTATGGCCGGCTGTAGGATGTAGTATAAAGTGTCTCAAGTACTTGTATCCTTTTGAATGCTTTGTAACACTTGTACGAACTTGAGAGCAATATACATCATTCTTGAAAATCATATTGAGTGTTCTTGTTCTTATTCTTTACTTGTGTTCTTTGTATCATCTAACGGTTCCCTATTTGATCTGTTAAGTGATTCATATCTCTTCACCTTGTGAAACTGTGCATTGAACACCCTTCACCGGTCCTGCAACATGACTAGGGCCGGTCAAATAGATTAACTCAGGTGAGGCATTCTGAGGGTTTCATGCGTTTGAATTTATAAAAACTTGACGTGTGCATTTGTATGATACAGGATTATAAAACGCTTGTCGGCCAGTGTGTGGTGGAGATACTCGGAAAGCTCATCACTGTGAGCCTAACCGCTTCCCCTATTCTTAAATGGTTTAAGGTTTGCATTTGAGCTTGTAAATTATTTGGTGAAAATATTTTGAAAGCATGCAGAGATGAAAAACATTCCGGAGACATAGGTAGCCATGGTCTTAGGTTCGTCCAAACCGATGGTACGCACTAGGCACGGGCAAATCATTAAGGTAAAGAAAGAATTACTGGTATGTAATGCTTGGATCAAACCCCAGGGCATATGTTCATTTAGTTACACCCATTTAAGTAGGAAAGCTACACTCTTTGATTCATACTCAATTTAAGGCCATAAAATATACTATGGTTAGGATTAGACTAGTTCGAGGCCACAAAGAGGCTGTAGATAGGACTAGAGGATAATGATAGTTTGGGGCCATAGAGGAGATCTATAAATAAGACTAGGGCAAGCCTAAGGCACAAAGGAGACTGTGGATAGGGTTAAGCTGAATCCATGACGTGGAATTCGTTGGCCTTGTGCCTATAACCTACTCTCCCATTGTTTATATAAAGAACCTGTAGCGGCATATATGTGGTAAACATGATGCTCGTTGTGACGACTTTAGTGTAGATTTTATTTGTTGATATTTACTTACACACTTGTTATGATTGTCTAACTACTTTAGAGTCATTGGTTAGGACTCACCAATAACATTATTATTGACGTGCTTTAGCTCATGATGCAGGTTTCAAGAGGTGCGGGAGGCACTAGCTAGGTTAATGCAACTTAGCAGTTTAAGTTTAAATAAATTATTCATGTAGAAGAGTTGACTAAATTGACCTGCTTGGGTAGTGTATATGATGATAATTTGTATATAAATCTCGATGACGTGGGTCTTTTATGTAACACTATTAAGGTTTAAATTTAGTTAGTTTTGTGATCTTATATGATTAAGTATTCCGATGTGTTAATGTTGTGTGATTGATACAACTTTCGCATTCAGAGATTGGGGTGTGACAATAACTTAATCATAATTTCCTCTATCTACACATTTAGAAGTCTTTCTTAACTATGATGTTTGCCATGCATCTACTTTGGCCTCTTAACGTAAAATAGAAAAACTTGCCAAATCATTGTTATTTATACAAAGTTCGAACCAGCCCTAGTACGAGATTTCACCCATCCGAAGAAAAAGTAATCAAACAAGTAGATAAGTTATAGTGTAAATGTTACATTCCCTAGAACCCTTTACTTATTAGTGTTTAGCATATTAATCTCATTTTCGAAATCATATGATCATTCGTTTGGTTTTGAAAATATGAACGTATTCACCTTAGTGGAGTTTAGAGCCTTTATAACATCTAGGTGAACTACACCTTATTGTGCTTGATAACTTTCTCTCATCAATAGAGCTTCATTACATGTACGTGTACGTCTAGGCAAGGTAATGACCAAATAACATCACTCTGGTCAAACAAGATCGGGACATGGTAAGTTAAGAAAAGAGTCAAAGATTTTATATATGGGAATCACCTGAAAGCTTCATTTATTAATTGGTGTAGGGTGGTCACGGGCCGTTACAAGATCTAGTAGAGGTCCGC
>JACCIY010001242.1:0-45621 GCA_025506505.1 Flaveria sonorensis | reverse complement strand
TCATACCATGCACGCAATGGCTTTGTTTAGCTTACATACATGGTTAAGGAAAGACGTATGGAAAAAACCGAGGGTTGGGCCATATAGACATCTTCATGTAGAGTACCTTGTAAAAAGGTGTTGTTGATGTCTAATGGCGAAGTGACCATTGTTGAGAGATGGCGATGGAAAGGATAATACCTAGTGTTGCGGGTTTGAGGATGGGGCTAAACGTTTCGACATAATCTATGTCGGGTCGTTGATGAAACGACGCTAAGATGGGTTTTAATGCATGAGTGATGGTGGGTAGTTCGGTAGGAGTAGGGGTTATGTTGAATATAAATGTAGTCTGGGTTGTGATATTGGGGTTGGGTTTAGGGTGATCACGAGTGGTGGGCTTGGAGGGAGGAGGGTGAGGTGGTGTGGGTCTCATGAAGGTGATGTATGAGTAGAATTATTGGAATTTAATGGGGTAGAAGAGTGTATTGGGGCAGAAAGTGGTGGTGTTGATGTGAAGGGAATTTGAGAAGAGATTGCAGGGGAGCGATCATGGGGTGTGTTAGGTGTTGAATTTGGTGAAAAAGATGAGGAGGTGGGGGGTAGACTTTAGAATGGGTAAAAATACAGTGGCCTAAGCTTGGGAGTTTGTTTAAGAAATGGGGTGGAATTAGTGAGTTTTGGAAATGTATATTCATTTCCACAAAAATGACATGTCTAGAGGTTATTTTGGAGGTGATGGGATCGTAGGCATAGTACGCACTTTGAGTGGAAGAGTAGCCGACAAAGATGCATGGAGTGGAGCGGGAATGAAGTTTGTGAGGGGAATGGGCGAAGCCATAGCTAACACAAACAACCAAAACTATGTAATTTTGAGTAGTTTGGGTGTTTGTTAAAAAGGCGATAAAAGGAAGAATAGTTTTAGAGTGTAGGTGTGGGAAGTCTATTGATCAGATAGGCGGTAGTGGGTGAAAACAAAGGGCCAAAAAGTGACTGGTAACCGCGTGTGTGAGATAGGAGAGCCAGCTGGTTTCAACGATACGACGATGTCCTCTCTCGGTATATCCATTGTGTTCCGTGTGTGGGTGGGGGTGAGATATAGAGATACAACAAGAGAAAGATGAGGGGTAGTTTGATGTATTCATCGCCATTGTCGGAGAGAGTTGTTTTATTTTTTTTCGTTGGAAATAGTTTTCAACTAGCTTTTAAAACGAATGAAACGGAGAGAGTGTCAGACTTTCGTTTGAGCGGGTATAGCCATGTATACTTTTTGTTGGTGATCAACAAATATTAAATAATATTTGTAATTGTCAATTGATTAAGACCATACATCAAAAAGATCAAATCAAGTGAAGGAGGTGAAGTTGTAGAAAAAGGTCACAAGGCTTACCAACAACAAATAGAAGGTGCTGGGTCTCTTTCTTCTCTTAAATACCAAAGAAAGAGACGAGAGATATGTCTCAGAGTTGAAGATAAAGATGATTCAGGAGAGCAAAAGCCCGAGTTCGGGTTGCATGTTCAATAATCCAGCTAGAAAAGGGTTCCATGGTGTCGGCGGTCGACCTTGAAGACAATGGAGGCGAGATAAGGTTCCATTGGATGAAAACGAGTCATGCGACGTTAGTATGTGGGTTTGATATTCTTAACTTTATTTCAATTTGAATCGATCAATAAGGTTCGATTGGATGGTAGCTTCAAACGATGGGAGAAGAAGATGAACAGTTGAAGAGGAGAGTGTTAGTATAATAAGTGAGGGACTGAACTGTAATATGTTCATAGTATTGGACTTGTTTTAATAGGCTTTTAATCCGTTGTAAACCGTTGTAATGAAATTACGGCCAATGGCCTATCGGAAGTATAAATGAATACTTAGCTAATCTAATTGGTTAGCTTGGATTTGGAATCAACTTCTTCTTCTTCTTCTTCTAATTCTAAGCCTACAGTGGTATCAGAGCTTTCGATCCTCAACGAAGCTCTGTGATTCCACCATCGCCTTTCCACCATGACCACCCGCAACCAGGAACTGGAGAAAACAATTAGGGAGCATGGGCTATCTTTGCTTCGATTGGAGACGACGGCTGAAAGGAATCAAAATGAACTGGAAGGGATAAAGCAGCATCAGAGAAGCAGATATCAAAGATGGCGAATATGAAGAATCAGTCGAATGAAATGTCGTCATTGAAATCTCAAATGTCGGAGGTGATTAAGAGTTTGCAGATGATGAATTCAAATGTTAATCGCAGCAGAGAAGGAGGATCAGAGACAAATACTAATCATCATCACGAGGAGGAGGAAACTAGACTCATCGAAGCAACAATCGGTTCTCACGAGTCAAATTTCCCAAATTGATGGTACTGAAGTTGAGAGTTGGATACAGAGGTGCGAAAATTTCTTTGAAATTGATGAAACTCCAGAGAAATTGAAGGTCCGATACGCAGCTGTGCATGTTAAAGTTTGAGCAGTTCAATGGCATAATCATTTTGTGAAATCAAGGGTCACTTCTGTCACGGACATCCCTTGGAATGAATATATAAGATCCATTCAGCGTGCTTTGCTTCTACCTTGGTAGAAGATGCAATGGGAGCATTGAAGGCTCTCAATCAATTTGATGATTTGGAAGATTATTGTGACAAATTTGACTTGTTATTAAACAAGGTTGATATACCTGAGGAGTATGCTGTGAGCCTTTTCATAGAAGGCCTTAAACCAGATATCAATTGTTATGTTAGGTTGTTTAACCTAAGCTGCTCAGAGAAGCCCATTCCTTGGCTAGATTGCAAAATCAGGCCAATGTAACTGTGTCACCATCAAACAACCTTACAAACCTGCAACTAAACCCTTCTATAACCAACCTATTGGTTCCACTTCCAAACTACCCTTATTACCATCCCCACCAATCAAAGCCAATCCTATTAACTCTGCTAGAACAACTAAAGGTTGACTAGTAAAGAGTTTGATGAGAAGAGAGCAAAGGGGGAATGCTTTTGTGTTCTGAGAAGTCTACTCTTAGGCATAAGTGTTCACTCCTAAGCAAATGTTCTTGATTGAAGTGATGGATGAAGTTGGGAGTGTGAGCACATTGATGCAGGGTGTTCTATTCTGCCTACAGCAGATGTTACACAAGAATGTCAGGATCCACACATTTCATTCCATGCAATTACAGGTATACCTTCTTATTCCACTATGAAAGTAGTTGGGCTTTGGGAACTAGGAAATTACAAATCTTAGTTAACAGTGGATCAACTCATAGTTTTGTTAGTCAACAATTGGCTGTCAAATTGAAATGCCCTATTCAAACCATAGCTGATGTACCTATTATGATTGCTGATGGTAATCAGTTGAATTGTGTCCAAATCTGCAAGGATTTTCAGTGGACCATGCAAGGAAATGGTTTAAAGCACATGCTTATAATCCCTTAAGCAACTATGATATAGTATTAGGCATTCAGTGGTTACAGACTTTAGATGACATTGTGTGGAATTTTAACACCCTAACCATGAAATTTTCTGTGAATAAACATCCCTTTGAACTTAAGGGCACTACCTTTCAGGGTGTCAATATGCACCATTGAAAGATGTCTTCTTACTTACAAGCTTCCCCCCATAGGGTACAAGCCCACCTATTTAGCCAACAACGACCAGGGCTTCCAACATAATATTGCTATACCTAATTTAACCTTAAATGACCAATGACTCATTATTAACTAATTTTGCTGACATCTTTGAAATACCCACTGGTCTACCTCCTAGTAGATCTTGTGATCATAGAATCTGATTAAAAGATGAATCTATGGTGCTTAATCTGAAACCCTACAGATATCCTAGTGCACATAAGAATGTTATTGAACAGATGACTAAGGAAATACTGGACTCTGGTGTTATAAGAAATAGCACCAGTGCATTTGCAGCCCCATTTGTGCTTGTCAAAAGAAATATGGCACTTATTGAATGTGTGTGGATTACCAGAGATTAAATGAAGCAACTATCAAAGATGGATTTCCTATTCCTTTGATAGAAGAATTATTGGATGAGCTAGGAGGGCTTGTGTCTTTCCAAAGCTGGATTTGAGGTCTGGTTATGACCAAATCAGCATGTTTGAAGGGGATATCCATAAGACAACTTTCAAGACTCACCAGGGTCATTATGAATTTCTGGTTCTTCCATTTGGTCTCACCAATACCAGCCACATTTCAGTCCCTAATGAACTCCATCTTCCAATCGGTTATGAGAAGAACTACCTTAGTCTTCTTTGATGATATTCTAGTTTACAGTCCTTCCTGGGAACAACATCTAAAAGATCTGCATGAGGTCTTATCATTGATGAGAATCCATCAACTTCGAGCTAAACAATCTAAGTGTTCCTTTGGGGGAAGCAAAGTGGAATACTTGGGCCACATTATCACTGGGGCTGGAGTTTCTACTAACCCTCATAAAATAGAGGCAGTTAAGAATTGGCCTTTGCCTGTAACTGTCAAGCAATTGAGGGGTTTCTTGGGCCTTGCTAGGTACTAGAAGGTTTATTTGTGGTTTTGGAGTTATAGCCAAACCATTGACTAATCTTCTAAAGAAGGATGCTTTTGAATGGAATGAACAAGCCCAACTTGCCTTTGATTCACTTAAATCAGCCCTGTGTTCTTCTCCTGTATTAGCTTTGCCTGATTTCTCTAAAACCTTTGTCATTGAAACTGATGCTTCGGCAAAAGGTTTGGGGGTTGTCCTAATGCAAGATGGGCACCCTATTGCTTTTATCAACAAAGCTTTATCCGTAAGGCAGCAGGCCTTATTTGTATATGAAAGGAACTCTTTGCAATCTTGATGGCTGTGAAAACTTGGCACCATTATTTGATTTGGAAGCATTTCATCATTAAGACTGATCAGCAGAGTCTGAAACATTTGTTGGATCAAATATCACTACACCATTGCAACAAACATGGCTTTCAAAGTTATTGGGTTATGATTACGAAATTTCTTATAAGAAGGGGGTGGAAAACAAGGTTGTAGACGCACTCTCCAGAGCTTCTGGGTTGGCTCTATTCTCCTTGTCACTTAGCTCTATTCAACCTGTTCTTTTGACTAGATGTCAGCAAGCATGGAAGGCTGATGATCAGTTGGCTTCACTTATCCAACTTTTACAAGCTGGACAAGTGGTGCCCAACAAACATTGGGATGGCCATTTACTTACTAGAAAAAGGAAGTTGTTGATAGGCAAAGATATTACCCTTCGTAATGACATTATCAAATGGTGTCATGATTCTTCTTTGGGGGGTCATTCGGGTTTTAAACCGACTCTACACAGGTTAAGAGAAAGTCTTTATTAGAGGGGATGTTCAAAGATGTTCACAGATTTGTCAAGGAGTGCTCAGTTTACCAACGGGCCAAATATGAGACCATTGCTTCTCCTGGTCTTCTCAATCCTTTTCCCATTCCTACATCCATCTTTATTGACGTTTCCATGGATTTCATTTTGGGATTACCAAAAGTCCATGGCAAGAACACCATTTGTTCATTATTGACAGATTAACCAAATATGCCCATTTATTCCCCTAGCACACCCTTATACAGCTACTACTCTTGCTCAAATTTATCTTGATCAAGTGTTCAAATTTCATGGCAACCCCATCACCATATTTCTGACTGTGATCCAGTTTTTATGAGCAACTTTTGGCAGGAATTCATGCAACTTCAAGGTGTTAATTTGGCTACATCTAGTGCCTATCACCCTCAGACTGATGGCCAAACAGAAGTCTTAAACCGGTGCCTTGAGAGTTATTTGAGGTGCATGACTATGGATTCTCCTCTACAATGGGTAAGTGGGTTCCTTTGGCCCACTGGTGGTACAATACGTCATATCACTCAGCCATACATATGACCCCTTTTGAGGCATTATTCGGGTATAAGCCTAACATTCACATTCCTTATGTAGCTGGTGAGACAACTTTAGTAGCTGTGGATGAATTACATCGTGATCGTGAAGCGATGATTTAGTCTCTTAAACGTCACTTGCACACAGCTAGAAATTGCATGAAAAAATTTGCAAATGCACACCGCATTGAACGGTCGTTTGAAGTGAGTGAGTGGGTGTATGTTAAACTTCAACCCATGGTTCAGACATCACTTAAATCGCATCACAATGCGAAGTTAAGTCCTCGCTACTATGGTCCATTTCTTATTGTTGAGAAGTGTGGTTGTTTGGCTTATCGATTGGATCTTCCACCGAATGCTATGATTCATCACACTTTCCATGTTTCTTTATTGAAAGCTGCTCATGGTGTTAATCATGTTATCACTCCATTGCCTTCGGCGTCAAGGTTCATTCTACAACCTCGAGCTATTGTTGATCGTCGGGTGATTAAACGTGGTAATCAGGCTGCGGCCCAGGTGCTGGTTCATTGGAATGATCTTCCGATCATAGAGGCTTCATGGGAATTTGAAGATGAATTTCGGCTTCGTTTTCCCCACTTTTGTTTTTGAGGACAAAAACTTTGTTAAGGGAGGGGTATTGTTAGTATAATAATAAGTGAGGGACTGGAAATGTAATATGGTCATAGTATTGGACTTGTTTGTAATAGGCTCTTAATCCGTTGTAAACCGTTGTAACAAAATTAACGGCCAACGGCCTATCGGAAGTATAAATGAATACTTAGCTAATCGAATTGGTTAGCTTGAATTTGGAATCAACTTCTTCTTTTTATTCTAATTCTAAAGAAATTAACGGACAACGGCCTATCGGAAGTATAAATAAATACTTAGCTAATCAAATTGGTTAGCTTGGATTTGGAATCAACTTCTTCTTCTTCTTATTCTAATTCTAAGCCTAACAGAGAGATTGTCGATGTTACTTGGTCATCTTCTTCTTCTTTTTCTGCTTCAATGAATATCGATTAGGGTTTTATGGATTTTGATTTTTCCTTTCTTTCCTCTGAAACGCGAAGCCTAAGCCTCCGGTTGAGGATGTTAAAGGTGACTTTGACCCTGAAGCTTAGAGAAATCAATAGTGCTCCATACTCCAAACAGGTGAATGTTATGAAAGGCTTCTGTTCTTATTACTACTTAATAAATTTCATAGTTAATCACAATTGAAGATACCTTTATTTGTTGTTTGCAACCTGACTTTAAGAAAGATATCTTATATGCGGAGACTATAAGGATGAAAATATAGGATAGTTACCTTACCTACACCCACTCAAACACTGTTACATACAAATGAAAATATGCTATAATTTCATGATTTTGTTTATGCAGGAGAATGATGATTTTGTTCTTCCAAATGGAAATGATGAGGTACGTTCAAAGGTGAAACCTTTTATTTTATAATTTACTGAGTTGAACCTAAGATCGTTTATGGCATTCAATGGCTGTTTCTTGTTAATTTGTCTTGGAAATTGGGCTTCACCTTCCAATTCTTTTTGGTGTTTTTCATTTTATTAATCAGTTTGTTTAGATATGTTGAAAATGTTCTTTTTCTCATAATTGATTCTCAAATTGAGGAGTGTAGATAATCTAATTATGAGCCTTATGCTCATGTAATATGGATATAACTAGTTGGCTCAAAAGGAATAAAGAAGTCTTTATTTCTTCATAAGTTTGTTTATGTAGCATTGTCTTCTGTATATGTATACTTATTGTGCATTTTGGGTATCATCTTATGATTATTATGGTGTTTCAGGCAACTCTTAATAATTTTTTTTTAGAATTTTGGGATAAATTTATATTGTAACAGGGGTGACGATGTTCTATAGCAGTGCTTGAGTCCTCTGTAGATGCTCAAATAGTTGTGCTGCCAAATTTTCTGCCACTTCATTAAAGCAGAGGTAAAGTGTATGTTGTTTTAAAACTAATAATATGTTGCACCTTAAAAATTATTGTTTTAATTGCTTATATATGTACTATTTTTCTTTTCAATTAGTAAATCTTTGATGGTATTGTTCTTGGGCTTCAGAGCGCTTATGCTACATTGTACTTATAGTTGATATGAAAAATGAAGGAGTAAAATGAAAGTGTGATCTAGAAACCAATCTTTCAATTGCTATTATGGAATCATTGCTCCACAATAACAAATTCTTTTTCTGCATGTATTCGGTGATGGATTGAGTCGGGGTTTTGGAGAGTTGTTTTATGCGATGCTGCAATTGTTTGATGTGTCCTCGTGACGGTGAGGCATAGGTAGTCGCCAAAATTTGATGAAGCGTTTGTGATGAGAGGAACAATTTGAGGAGAGAGGCTACCAACCAAAGCGCCAAATAAGAGTCCATCCTGGCGAAACCATTGGTTGTAATCCTTGTGAGGGGAGGAGGATCCGTCGGCTGCAACTATAGGAGACGGAGGTAGGTGTGTTCCATCTATGAACTTGTGTAGATCGAGTCCGTGGATGAGTGCTTCTATATGCGTTTTCCAACTCACATAATTTGTCGAAGTGAGTTTGAGGGCTGCCGGAAAAGTGACGACAGTGAGATCTTTCATCGAGTTGTTAATGATGAGTGATGATTCACCTTGGTCGGACATGTTTCTTGGCTGCGGTGCAGATGAGGAAGATGAGCTGGTTGGAGAGGATGGGTTAGAGCCGAGCTTTGATACCATGTAAAGGTTTAGAGAACTCAATGGTAGAATGTTTAAAGTGTTGAGGAAGAAACGTATCTGATACATTCATTAACAATTTAAAGATATACACAAAAAAGAGAAGTTGTTTACAACAATCTAACAACTATTGACTAATCTAAACACTTCAAATATAAAAGGATTTACGTGAATATTAAATAATAAACTATAAATAAATAATAAAGTAATCACTTAACAATAATATGTATGTTGAACGAATTCGAGTGGTCATCTCATTCCCTTTTATTTTTAGTTATAAGAATTTGATATGAAGATACATTAACGAATCTAATTATATGTCACATTATTTGGCCTTGAGATTTGAGAATTGATGAACATGGACTAAGAATGCCTTGCTTACAACGTCGAAATTTCCTTGAAATTTTAGAATTTTTTACATCTAAAAATTGCAGGACAATAAAAGAATCTATAATTGCAACAAAGTTGATAAGGTTTTTGTGTTTGCTTCTAAATTGTAAATTCATCGCTAATTTTAAATGAAATTGCTTATTCTTTTACATCTTGCTGTACAGGTTGGAATCTAAGCAGCTTATTGGTTGCTACAATGTATGTATGGATCTATAAATGTTTTTATGATATGTTATTTAGTTTTTGATTGTTTTATGTATAATTAATTGTTGATTAGGATAGCGCCGGTAATCTGTCATGCTAAAGTTGTTCGGATGTATTAAGCCTGCAATATTGTTATATACAGTAACTAGTTGTGGATTAATTATCGGTGTTTGAATTATATGTGTAATAATCTTTTCATTAGTTCTCAAATATTATTAGAATGTTTGCCGTGCCGGATTTAATCTAATGGTTACGTATGTATATGTATGATGTTAGATAACATGTATCCATGAGATTATATATTACAAATATTTTAAAAGGCACATGTACCAAATCTGGAAGCAAATAGATTTTATGACATGAAAATGATGACTTATTCATGATGAAAACCTGAAAAACATCACATTTCATCGACCCCATTCCATCTTTAACATGAAAACTTATATGTTTGCTAAATTAGAAACCAATTGTTTAATCTTCAAAAAGTCAAACGGTACACTTCAAAGGTTTCACCAATGAATTGTGATTTTATGTTTACACTCTTTTGAATAATATTTGAATAATGTAATCATATTTTGATTCGAATAGTAAGATACTGACCTCAAATTTGACCAAGAATTGTAGTCACAAGCTGCTTGAAGACGGTAATAAAGTTAAAACGTACGAGTTAAATAGCGTTAGCTACCCGTATGTACATGACAGACAAGAACTCTGGGTATATGTATTTTTCACTAACCTGATAAAAGAAAGTTTGCATTCCAATTGGTAAAATAAAATATTCAGCCACAAACTTAATTTCATATGCACTAGCAACTAACAATTTATTTATTATTTAGGAAGTGTTTAGATCTGAGTTCTGAAGTTGAAGCGGCAATGTAATCATTTTCTAATACTATAAGAATATATATTGCTTTTGATTATCTGACTAGCCTGGGTCAAATAATCAGTTCTGCATAATCAATTCCATGCTTGCGGTGACAAACTTGGTTACCAAAAGTTCGAATTAAAATTTCTCATTTAACCCTTCTTAAACTAATTTGAAAGACTACTAGCAAAGAGCCCATTAAATATAGAATAAGAAGGGAAAGATAGATTGAATGGATTATTAAGGATTTGGTTGCCAAAAAGAAAAATAGATAAGGTGGAGTAAGATGTTATGCTTAGTATAATGATAAACATTGAAGCAATGATAAAAGTAATGGTTCTAAACGGACAATCATCAAGTTAGGCTATAAACAATTTATATTTATGTTTGAATAATCATTATGTTAGGATAATTAGAGTTATTTAACATTCTTAATTTGCAACTTTAAGTGGATTGTTTTATATAATTTTAAAATTATGATCAAGATTAAATTTTAAAACTATAAGCATGATTAAAGTGTTGAAAATAAAATTGATTAAACAAGGAAAGAAAATTTAAACGGTGTAGAAGAGAAACATGGTCTTAAAAAAGGGGTTATCGCAAGCAGGTACTTGCAAATTAGTTACAAGCCGATGATTACAAATTGGTTTGAAGAAGCAACAGTCACAAAGGAGGCGGTTGCAAATAAAAACGGTTGCAAAACAAGCTTGGTCGTAAATGTGCCAACAGTCGCAAATGGTTGCAGTAAGCCATTTGCAACGTGTATTTATTCTATCACACTCCGATTTTCAGCACACCGAGGACGTGTAACCGATTGGTTTCGTTTGTTTGTTTCATGGTTTTAAATCATTTTAAGTAGTGGAATATTTTATATCAAAACACATTTTCAAAAGCGACATATAACCCTTTTAATATTTAAACAATCAAAATTTTGGTTTCACATATAGTTATACTGCCACAACGAATTTAAGTGCTTAGAGAGACGTAATACTTTTAGCAATTCACTTGCTAATATGTACGTCATCCGGTTTATCTAAACATAAGGAGTCGACATCCTTTGGGCCCTAACCTACACCAACATATCCTAAACATGCTTACTTGTAAAAGGTTTGGAACAGGGTTTTTATGCGATGCGGCCCGCATTCTTAACTTGATTTGGCCCGCATCGTGACCGCGTATCAAAAACTAATCCTTAGTCATCAGTCATGTGTCAATTGTCGATTCCTTGTCATCTCTTTCATGTCGACCAACTAGAGTTTGCTTAACTTGGCAGACGTGGCCGCATCCTTACCAGGATGCGCCTCTCGTCCCTTATGATGCGACCCGCATCACCACAATGTAGCCCACATCGAGTTTATATTTTTTAGAATTTTTCTTTTTCTTTATTTTGAAAATTTTGAGGGTGTTACATACTCCCTCACAATTTGATCACAAAATGGTCGTAACAGGGCTTTTGCTACCGTTTTGCAACCTAAAATACAGTGATCACTGCTAGTTTTCTAGCAATGGAAGATAAACAACCCAACCCTTACGAACTATATATACAATCATTGTAGGTACGTTTAACTATATTATGAACCACCATGAAATCTTTTAGACACATTTCAAAACATTCAAAAGTATATTAAAAACACTGTCAATCATAACAGATCCTTGACGTTCAGGTATGCACTTCCTTGATCAATTCCTTAACATGAAGCGAAACGACGGATAAGTGGTAATGGAAATTATTTATTATCAACCAACATATTATGTCCAAATTATTGTCTTCCCTGCTGCCTTTCTTATTACTTTCTTATTACTGTTGTTTTTTATATATGGAGCTACTTGAAATATTTTCTTTTCTTTCAATAAATAAATTTAAATAATATAAAAGCTGAATTAAATAATATAAAAGCTGAATTATTAGTTAATCATCATTGGTGTCAGACTAGCTTCTAAGAGGACAGAGGGACACGAGATAAATATTTGTGGCATTGAGAGAAATATACATAGATGTCAAATATCTTTAAATTTAACTTACTTTCAATACAAAATATGTAACGAGAAATTAAAAGTTAAATTTTCATTTTGAGAAATAGAAAAATTATCCTAAATGTGGTTCAACTTCATCTTTCATATTTTCCGACAATTCAACCTCAAGTATTAAAATGGAACATTTGTTAGATTTGTACTTTTGACTTTTGAGTTTTGACCAACGGTGGCTAACGTCAGGGGCATTCAGGCCCATTCTAGATTTCTTGAGGGTGCAATATGCAATATGAACAAACACAAAGGACTGTTATGCAATCTTCTCTATATTTAAAGTGGCCACCGGCCCACCGTCTACACGACCTCCGTCCAGCCGGTAGCCGTTATATATTCTCGTCTGAAACAAATTATTTGATTTTATTTTACTCATTTTTCATGCTTCAATAATATAAATTGATTATTATGAACTACCCCACGTTGGAAAGGCTCCTATGTGACACCAAACCGACACAACATATTTTTATAATTTGTTTTAAACTTTTATAAAATTTATGATTTGTTAGTCAATAATAATTCATAATAACAATTTTACAAATAAACTTTCAACTTCAACTTTTGTTAGCAAATACAATTTCACTTATATAATCATTATAAATTCACACTTTATTCTCTCACAAGAATAATTACGAGCAAATTGTGGGAACACATATTTTTAAAGGGTTGCCTTTGCCGATGAAAATAAAAAAGTCAAATTGTTGAAATGAATTATTATCAGCTAATATAGTTTAGCTTGGATTTTATAATTTTATTTCAAGTACTGCATTAACGCATTTTGTGTGAATTTGTTTTTAACTATGAGTACTTTTTTCCAGAATATTAACAGACCTCATATACCCTACAAACTTAATATCAAGCAACCGAAATTTGTGCTAAACACATGAAGTTCAAGGATGTTATAGGTAGAGAATAGTGGAATTCTGATTTGAATTAAAGAACTCTACTAGATAGACTCAAAGGCTTATTAGTATGGCCCGATTATTTTTTAAGTTTTATTTTTTTGACCGCTAGACACACTCTACACCAAATCTATTCTCCTCGTAAAATCAATACAACTATATTTAGAGGACTTGAATATTATCTGATTTTTAGTCAGAGAAGGTAACAATTTACTATTAAAATGTATTATTTTACTATTGCTATTTAATTATTTATAAATCAATGAAATTCTCTCTACATAGATCTCATAAACCCTAACATCATGAGTCACATAAGGTGACATTATAAAATGTTGAGCATTTAAAAATACAATCGAAATATATTGAGAGTCGCGAAATGCTATCAGATCGTAACTATTTGTGTTTATACAAATTTTTAATCGGATAAAACTCAATTACAAGAATAAGTACGATATGTGTGTGAGAAAATCCGTTCACTAGTGTAAAGCGTGAAGAAGAAGATAGTCTGACACAAATTGTGTTCAAATTCGAACTTTGTTAGGGAGTGGGGAACTGCCAAAGGCAGTTATTGTCTTCAAATATGACAACTTTGCCCCTTCGAGTTTCACATATGACAACTATCGACCCCAACTAGGGGCTAAGTCCTTTGGACCCCGATTTCAAAGGCGCTACCCCCGAAACCCCGTCAAGGAGGCGTTGCTCCCTTAAAACCCTCATTGATTAGGGGCTTTACCTATAAGAAGATTTTAAATATCAAAGATCACAATAACCTCAACACAATCATAAGCTTCACACCTACTGACTTGTTTGAAGGATATTCTGATCACATTAGTTATTAGTCAATTCAATTAAATTAAAATCTATCTATACTAATAAAAATAGGTTTTTGAAAGCCACATGACACAATTCTAGGCATTGTAATATTTATTTTCCCGCTTCTCTCTTCTAATAAATATTACATTAACTACTAATGATATCATTTAATTATTTTTCATATCAAAATTTTTATTAAATCAAAAAAGAGATCTTTCTACAAATGTAATTTCTAAGGAAATAACTTTTTATAAAATAAGAAATTATTTTAAAAAAATATCAAACTTTTTAAAAAACACTATATATTTTAAAACCTGTGTTTTCTAAAAAAATAAAATTCTTATGAAACAAAAATAATTAAAATTAAAAGTTTAAAGAAATTATTAAATTGACACTTTTTTAAAAACGGTTGTTTTAAAACAGTTTATTTAAAAACCAACTTTTTTTAGAAAAAAAAAAAAATAACAATAGTTTAATAACTGACATTGTCCTTTTATCACTTGTATGTAATGTTAATCATATCTTATATTAAAGATCGTTTTATAATTCATTTATTTTTTGTTAATAACTATTTACTATTTTATTTATTTAACTCGTATAATACACAGGATATTAACCTAATATCTAACATAAAATCAATTGACAAACGAAAGAATCGCTAATCTAGCTTATGTGTTCGCTTACGGGATTCTTTTATCGAAGTAGGATTGCATTTTCATTCGTAAATAATAATAAATTTGTTGACTTTGACTTCCACTAGAAACACCGCTTTGAATTCGTTGACCATTTTAGGAGCAAGTTTTATTTACACTAGAAATTATAAAACAAAAAGAATATATAAAGTAGAATAAATTGATAATATACAGGCGAGAATACACGTGCTCCGTCCTTATGTTCGAATATTTAATTTCTTATTAACTACTGAAAAGAAAAGAAAATTTAACGAGTTATTTTTTCTTTTTCATCCACTTAGTTTACATATTTGTATTTATTATCCTAATTCTTATAATTTAATTAAAAATCATTATTTATTACATATATATCTTTTTTTTTAAAAAAAATTCACATCCCATTCGGCCATTCCCTACTTGTACTCTTATGATCGGTTGAACATTCCATATAATATATGATTCCGATCAGTTCACACGACCCCGGTAACCAAACTCGTTGTGACCAAACCCGTGTGTGATTAATGTTATGTTTATAAAAATACGTAAATTGAAAGTTAAATAGTTATATATATTCAATAAAATTATAAACATCATATTAAATAAGTGTAATTACGTTATTATTGTATAACTTCAAATCTTAAATGACTACTTTCGCATAAACAAAAAACGTCTAATTTTATTAAAGTAATACATTATGAGTTTTCTTAAAGTAATTCATTACAAGTTGAGTTAATTGAGATAATAACACAGAACATTTCTAATGTGTCTCTTTATGAAATGGTTGTCTTCCCCAAACTCTCTTTCATTTCATTTCATTTTTTTTTTCTTCATCCTTTATATAATCTCTTACAGATGAGAGTTCTCTCTTCTAGAAATGTTCAAAGTCGGATATCCGAAAATTTCGGATGGTAGAAATCACTATCCGTATCCGTATCCAAAATTTTGGATATCCGAAATTTCGGATACGAATACGGATAGTGATTCGGATACCCGAAATTTATTTTTTATTATTTTTATTTTTTAGTTTTTTACAATAATTATACATATGCTATTACAAAAATAATATAAAAAACCAGCTTATATCATAAAAGTCACAATATACATTTGAAAACCTCAATCTAAAGTAAAAATATATCTAAAATTTAAAAAAATAAAAAAATATTTTTAAGTTTTCGGATAATCGGATTCCGAATATCCGAAACTTTGAAAATCATTATCCGAATCCGAATCCGAATCCGAATTTTTAGATATCCGAAAATTCGGATATTTTGGATTCGGATTTTTAAACACCCATGCTCTCTCCTCCATGTTTGTTGCAATAAGTTGTCACACCCTTTGTTTTCCTCAACGCAGGCTCACAAATTTGCTCGTTGGAGGTGCTACAAGGATAGTTAGGATTATGTTTATAAAACAAATTTAATTTTGTATATAACGCTTTCAAAATATATGTTTTAACCAACTATTTTCCAAATAAGTTATTAGATATTATCATATATTTATGTGTTCTTAAAATAACCATAATGTTACGGACATAAACCTATACAAGATATGAAATTTTCACTCATCAATTATATGAATAACAAATGCAAAGTATATAGACCAAACAAGCATTTTCACTTAAGGCTACTAGCAATTAGGGCTGCAAACGAACCAAACGAACACAAACAAGACCTTGTTCGTGTTTGTTTATTAAGAAATAAACATGTTTATGAACTGTTCACGAACACTTACCAAACGGGTTTTCTTATTCGTGTTCTTTCATTAAGGAAATGAACATATTCATGAACTGTTCACGAACACTTACCGAACCAAACGACACAAATAAAATCAAACGAAAACAAACAAATGTTCATGAACATGACAAACACAAAGAAGTCCATGAACACCAACGAATACAAATGATCACATATTTATTTTAGAAATAAAATCAGCATTTTCATCACAAAATTTACAAAAAATAAATAAACATGTAACATAAATATCAAAAAACACTTGATATACTTATCGTAAAAATAACTAACACAAAAATTAAGAACATAATCGAACATATTAGCGAACATAAACGAACACATTATCGAACGTTCACGAACAGACATTAACGAACATAAACGAACACATTATCGAACGTTCACGAACATAAACGAACGAACACGGCTTGTGTTCGTGTTCGTTCGTTTAACTAAACGAACGAAATTTTCTTGTTCATGTTCGTTCATTTACTAAACGAACAAACATAAACGAACTTCCCGTCTAGCAGTTCACAAACTGTTCGCTGAACATTCAGTTCGTTTGCAGCCCTAGTAGCAATTGTATTATTTTCCTCATTTTCTCCGAGTCACACGTTAGCGTCACATCAACTTTTTTTTCCCTCGGTTTTTTCCTGTTTTACAGAATGTCGTTCAAAAATTTCCCAATTTCCTCGTTTGGCAACGTCACAACAAAAAAGAGTAGCCAGTGGTGTCCGGTGAACTTTCACCGGTTTTCGAAGATTTGGGTGACACAAGGTTCGAAGGATGGTATTCCCATCTGGGGCCGGGCTTCCCAACCATACCCAATCACGATACCATATCACCTAACAAACTAGTTTACTAAAATTAAGTTCTAGTGAGGCATCGCTTTTAAAACTATATCCCAAACATTATGAAATGGCACGATTGAATCCCCTCAAATCATTATTCCTTTGAACCCAACAAGCCACTTTCTCCATGGGCACTCCAATCAAGCAACACAATTGCAAACCAATGTGGACAACGTGGATACAATTATTAAAGCCAGTCAAATTTAACTTCTTTCAAGTCAAACGTACAACTCTCAATGCACACACATGTCACCCCTATACTTGTACTCTTATGGTCGGTTCAACACTCTATATAATCCCACACACCCACATTCAACACGTCAAACTTCCATCTTAGATTTGGTCAACAATCACAAATGGCAACTTCATCTCTATCTTTCCCCTCTCTCCACCACCGGAATCTTCAACCACCCAAAACTCTCCGACGATCAACCACCACCACCACCGGCGTCCGCCGCCGGATCACCGCCACCTCCGCCGATACAGCCACCACCGCCGCCGGCAACACCACCGCCACCAACCTCCCTCTCCGCCCGATCCCGGGGTCCTACGGTGTACCCTTCTTCCAACCGCTTAAAGATCGGTTTGAGTACTTTTACGCCGCTGGTGGCCGTGATGAGTACTTCAAATCTCGTGTTCAGAAACACCAGTCGACGGTGTTTCGCGCCAACATGCCGCCGGGGCCCTTCATCGCCACCAACCCGAACGTCGTCGTTTTGCTCGACGCCAAGAGTTTTCCGACGCTTTTTGATGTCAGTAAAGTCGAAAAGAAGGATCTCTTCACCGGAACTTACATGCCGTCGACTGAACTCACCGGCGGCCACCGTGTCCTCTCATATCTTGACCCATCGGAGCCCAAACATGCTCCGTTGAAGAACATGGTCTTCTTCATGCTCAAATCGTCGATCAAAAGAGTCTTGCCGGAGTTTGAAACGACTTACAACGAACTGTTTGATGGTCTTGAGTCGGAATTGGGTCAAAAGGGTAAAGCTTTGTTCAACGACGCCGGCGAACAGGCTGCGTTCCGGTTCCTGTGCCGGACGTATTTGCAGACGAACCCTGAAGAAACCATGATCGGAAAAGATGGTCCGAAGCTCATTAGCACATGGGTGTTGTTCAATCTCGCACCTTTACTCCGTTTAGGGCTCCCATGGTTCGTCGAAGAGCCTTTACTCCACACCTTCCGGCTACCTCCGGCGATGATCAAGAAAAACTACCAAAAACTCTACGATTTCTTCGAATCGTTTTCATCTCCGATCATCCAACACGCGGAATCGTTATCAATTTCGAAGGAAGAAGCTGTACACAACATCTTGTTCACCATCTGCTTCAACACATTTGGGGGAATCAAGATTCTGTTCCCAAACACCCTGAAATGGATCGGCCGTGCCGGAGCAAATCTGCACACCCAATTGGCGTCGGAGATCAGGGGCGCTATCAAGACCCACGGCGGAGGGAAGGTGACGATGGCGGCGATGGAGCACATGCCGCTGATGAAGTCCGTCGTGTACGAGTCCCTCCGGATCGAACCTCCGGTGGCGTTACAGTACGGCAAAGCTAAGCGCGACATGACGATCGAATCACACGACGCCGTTTTCAAGGTGAAAGAAGGTGAGATGTTGTTTGGGTATCAGCCATTTGCGACTAAAGATCCAAAGGTGTTTGATCGGCCGGAGGAGTTTGTGCCGGAGAGGTTCGTCGGCGCCGGAGAGGAGCTTTTGAAGTACGTTTTGTGGTCTAACGGCCCGGAGACGGAGGGTCCGACTGTGGGGAACAAGCAGTGTGCCGGAAAAGACTTTGTGGTGTTGATCACTCGGTTGTTCGTCGTTGAGCTTTTCCGACGGTATGATTCGTTTGATATTGAGGTCGCCTCGTCTCCGTTGGGTGCGAAAGTGACGTTGACGTCGTTGAAGAGAGCTCGTGTGTGATGATTAATGTTGCCGGAGAGGGTCGCCGGTGGGGTTATGAAAGTGCTCCGAAGGGGGTAGTTTAGGGAATGTTATTATTATTTGTGGTGGATGTCCACGTGTCAATTTTGGTTTTTGTTTGTGGTTTTGCTTTGCTTATGACTTATGAGTTATGACATCGTACTTTATGGATAGTGAAATTGAATATATTTGTTAAGTTGTTTTTGTATCTTAAAGGAATTGAATATTGAATATGTTTGTTTCTGTTGGTTTAAATACTTATAAGGTGTCAGATGTAGCGTGACAGAAAGAGAGTATATTATGCGATGGGTGATGCTAAAACGTGTCATTTAATAATTTTAAATTCCCATACCTCTGCTTAAACTTGTGAAGTCTATTTTTTTTATTAAAGAATAAACACAAACACATTAATGTAATTCTACACATAAGTTATATCAAATTCTAATGTATCCTTTTTTAAAAGACTTGTGAAATTTGTTATCCTTTTCTTTTAACATTTTTTACTTAAACGTATCCCCCTTAAAGATTTTTACTTGGTATCGTTGTAATGCGAACCGATAGTTATATTCAAATCAAACAGGAGGCTTATACAAAAAAAGTTACTTAAAGATGCCAACAAGGAAAATTGTAATCCAATATGTGTACAGATAGATCCAAATGTTCGACTTACTATAGGAGACTACGAAGAAGCATTCAGTGCATCGAGTGTTGATGAATTGTCGGTCGGTTGAGGTATCTTATGCAAACTCGACCTCACTTGGCCTTTTTGAGTGGAATCGTGAGTAAGTACACATAGTCATCTAAGTGATCATATATGATGGCGATTAAGCATATATATACTTTGTTACTTATGAGGTACAATAAGTTGTGGAATAAAATAACCACTTGGAGGATCAAACGACTTAGTTAGGTATTGTGATAGCAGTCACAATATTGATCATGATGATGTGAGATGTACAATGGGGCACATACTCTATTGTGGCTCATCACCCATAACATGGTGTCACATAAACAGGCTACTGTAGCTCTTTCTTCATGTGAAGCAAAGTATATGGTAGCAAGCTTGGCTAGTTGTCAAGCAGTTTGTCTATGAACCTTGTTGATTGAAGTACTCGACTCAGGTCTGAAAGAGGTGGTATTATGGATTAATAACACATAAACAATAGCTTTTATAAAAAAATCTAGTATTTTATAATCAAATTAAACATAGTAAGTCTCCTTATCAAAGAAATACGAAGTAGTCTTATCAAAGTTGAAGACCTCCTAGTTTCCATACGAAAATGGTGGGTGAATGTTAGCCATTTTTGATTTAGTGGCCCTCCTTGACTAGGAGGTTTGGACTTTGGGCCGGCAGGGGTAATATTAGATTTATTATAGGGTTAGTTAGTTGCTTTCTTATCGAGTGGATTAATCTTATAAATACCATAACTTAGTTTAGGGTTTGGTATGAGGGTTTATTGTAATTTAGTTGCTAGTTTCTCAGTTATAATAAAGTGTGTGAACCATAAATATAAATATTGTGTGTTGCTTTGTGTTTCTTTATATAAACTAGTGTGTGAAGTTGCGCTTTGCCGAGAGTTTTTAAAATTTATAATACTTGATTTCGATTACTTGTATATAGTATTCAATTCGCAGATATAGATAAAAATTATATTGACAACATTGTTTTGGAAAAAATCATGTCAAAACGTTAATGTAATTTAGCACATTATAACGACAAATTTAGATTTTATAAACCATCATATTTTTATAAGTATAAGAGAAAATGATATAAGATTTAGAACCTTGAAGCAGTTTTAAAAGCTTGTATATTTTTAATTTGATGACTTGTATATTATTACACATCATTACTTATTACTATTTTTTTTATTTTATAAATAACTATTATAATTACTTTAAAGATTATTATTATTATTATTATTATTATTATTATTATTATTATTATTATTATTATTGTTATTATTGTTATCGTTATTGTTATTCTTAAATTCAATGAATTCATATGAATTAAAAAATTAAATTAAAATCCATTAATAATATTACCATACTAACCCTATAAGTGTCTTAAGATCAATAAAGAATTATTATTTTGACATCCTAAATATTTTATAATAGTATAGAAAATATAGATATTTATTATTGCTTTCTATATGTTATGTATAATGAATTGGCTCGCGTGATTTGCGGGTGTTACTGAGTCTTTTTTTCGACAAGCCTTAATACTCGACAAGCCTTAAATACTAATTATATTATTATTATTATTATTATTATTATTATTATTAGTAGTATTATTATAACTATGCAAATATTTTATAAATAGTATTTGGTTAATAATGTAATACTTAATTTAAATAGTAAAAATATAAATGAAAACTATAAATATAATGTTAATTTAAATTATTATAAATAAAATAATACTTAATATAGTGAATTTAATCATATGCATTAGAGTAAATTACACTTTTCGTTCTTTAGGTTTATAGCAAATTTCAGAAATCATCCTTAAACTAAGAAAATTACAGTAAACATCCTTTATATTTAAAAATGTTTACACGTATCATCCTATCCCCTGACGCCCGTTAATTTCTGTCGTTAAATAAACCCACGTGACTCCCACGTAAGGGTAAAATAGTCTTTTTATACCCCCTTCCTTATTACCCCTTCTTCTAATAAAACCTCCCTCTTTCTCCCTGATTTCATAGCTAGTGGATCAAGCTAGGGTTTCATCACCGATCGTTCATCAAGAAGAATGGTTTTTTGCTCTTGTGGTAAAGAAGCGATGATCCAAACCTCATGGACACTTCGTAACCCAGGCCGTCTCTTTTATGCGTGTTCAAAATGCAGATTCTTTAGATGGTTTGATCCTCAAATGTGTCCAAGATCTGTTGATATCATCCCTAGTCTAATTAAAGCAAAGAACAACTTGGAAGAAAATGTGAAAGCATCCAAAGCTGAAGTAATGAAACTGAAGAAGCTGTTGATTCTTAGTTGGATAGGTTTCATCTTGATTATATCTTGGTTAAGTAGCAAGTAGTTTCAGTAATGTATTTTGATTGTATTTTGTAATGCTTATGCATAATTGTAATGTAATGTTGTTTCAGTGGCAATATAAATTAGCCTTTATGGCACTGTTTGGTTAATCAATGTATTATTCTAGTAGGCAATAATACACAAGTATAACTGCTGGCACACAAACAAAATACATTACATATTGTTCAACTGCCTGATAAACCAAGGTTTTAAAATTCAGCACATCATAATTTTTCCAAATACATACTAAAAGAAAGACCAAAAACATTGTTGTTGCCAATGTTCCAACACATTCTATGGTTGTTGCCGCTGCCCCTTGCATGAGCTAGAATTATGGCCCTTGTTTCTGCACTTGCTACATGTAACTGTGGTATTCTTCTTTGACATCCTTCTACCCTTGGTGATGTCTTCCATCTCTACTGCTAACCGCTTCCTTGCTTTTTGGGTCTTCCTACTTGTTTGTGATAATTTGGTGGTGTAATGGTTGTAGGAACTTCAGAAATTGATCACCTACAATATCATACTCATTATCATCCCACCTTGTATAGTCATGAAATTGATCACCTATAATATCATCCCACATTACATTGTCTTGAAAGTGATCACCTATAATATCATCCCATATGGCATCTACATTTTCATTCTGTTCAACTCGATCATCTAAATGGCCATCCCCATTTTGATCCTGAACAGCTTGATCATCTACATGGTCATCCTCATTCAGATCCTAAACAACTTGATCATCTACATGGTAATCCCCATTTTGATCTTGTTCAACTTCAGCATCTACATTGTCATTCCCATTTACATTAACATTTTCATTCTGATCCTGTTCAGCTTGATCATCTACATGGTTATCCCCATTCTGATTTTGTTCAGCTTCATCACCTACATTGTCATTCCCATTACCATTCTGATCCTGTTCAGTTTGATCATTCACATGCCCATCCTGATCTTGTTCAGCTTGATTAAACACAACACTACCTTCCCCAACACCACTAAATTGTCCCACTTCATTCCATCCCAGTGCCAATCTTCTTAAAGTTTTCCTTTTTACCGAAAGATCACTACCACCTTCATCACTAACCTCTTTAATAGTAAGCTTTGCCGGTGAGCAAAAATATGTATGTAGGTTTGTTATGCTAATTTCAGTGTACACACTAATCACTTTATGCATAGATACAAATTTGGATAAGTTTATATAATCTGAGTCACTACCTAGGGCATAAAGACCAAAATCTAAATCACCTCCAGGAAGTAAGAAATGATAATAGATAGGTTCTACATCAACTGGATAGTCTAACTCACCCATTATCAAATCCATCTCGTGCGCTGAGAACAAGTTAATATCAATCAAATCCATGTAGTTAATCTTACCTCCTATGTAGGTACGCCCTGGAAATCGAGTAAAGGAACCACCATGATACAATTTGATGGAAAAAAGATTGGGGAATCCAACTGCATTTTGAACAAAAATATGATTTAGTAACAACTCGAACTAACAATTCTATGAATACAGTGAAGAATCGTACTGTATAGTTTATCAACTTCATCCTGGGTCATTTGCTTTCATATGAAAAAACTTACGGTTGCCATGATCACAGATGACAATGAAGCTATGGAGAAGAAGATGAAAATGGATAGGTGCAAGAAGGTTGGGGGGATATCTAGAGATGTCTTATTAGAAGAGGGGGTAATAAGAAAAGAGGTATAAAAAGACCATTTTACCCTCACGTGGGAGTCACGTGGGTTAATTTAACGACAGAAATTAACGGGCGTTAGGGGATAGGATGAAACGTGCAAACATTTTTAAACATAAAAGATGTTTACTGTAATTTCTTTAGTTCAAGGATAATTTTTGAAAATTGCTATAAACCTAAAGGACGAAAAGTGTAATTTACTCTATGCATTAACTTATGTATTAATTAGAATAAGTTTATTAAATGAGGACAACTTAGGAACACTTGCATAAAACACTTGTATCATATGCTTAAATAGTTGTTCTATGCGTCTTACAAAAATAGAAAATTACTAATCTACCTATGGGTTTTGTATTATATAGTAGTAGAGATAAAAATTCTTATTTTTAAACATCGCTTTTATCAAATAAATAGATGTTTTGATGACATTATGGGACAAGATACCCTAGCGTCACTCGTGGTGTGGTTCTTATTCTTTATCTAAGAACCATTTGTGGCTTTTCTCAACTTCTTTGTAAGGAGTATAGGAGAATATGTAGTTGTACATTTAGTTTCACAAATCCTTAGGTTTGACTTGCCTCGATATTTTGCAATGGTATGATATCATATTATTGCTTAAATCCCATGTACCTTGAATCATATACCTACCATAACCATCTAACAATGAAAACCTATATAGATTTAAATAAATAGAAATCTCACCCGGTGACCCGGGAACGAAATTGAGTTCTAATCAGTAGAATGAATTAGGTAAAGGCTTTAGGATTGATTTACAGGTTAAAGGTTGCAAGAAATTGGGCTAGTTTTTCTCATGTTCTTCACGATGGCATATAGGTTACTTCAAAGAGTTATAAGTATTGTCCAAGTGAAGTCGATTTGGAGAAGACTGATCTTATATGGATGAGTTTAATGTGATTTTAATAAGTTTTAGGGTTACACACAATCAACCATTCAAATCTCATGTGGAATTTTAGGCGCGTAAGTTATTACATTTTTGGCTTATAATTCAGACAATTCTTGACATGAACTTTAATCTGATATCTAAAACAAGTATTTTAAACTTATGTTGATGCATAACAGATGAGTATTTCAAATGTTATACCATGTTATTTTAATACTTAAAATACTAAATAGAAACACATTATGTTACAGTTGGAGATATTCGTCTTTTGTTCCAACTTTGGTATAAGAAATTAACCTATATTCGTCTTCGCGGCGAGCAAAACTACAGTGTGCAACAAAATGGGAGTTTGAGCACTATTGGTTCGGCTCGACAAAAATCATAAAATCAAAGACCAATATCATTTCCGATTATACAAAAAATAAAGTCACTCGCTATAGCGTACGAAACCTCCGAAATAACAACATAACGTCATAAGCGGTACTTCAACAATAACATCACTCAAAAGCTGTATGGTTCGTCATGGTACCTCAACAGTAACGTCACTCGCTCTCGAGTACGATACCATATATTTATTTGATTTTGAATACATGCATAAATAAAATCTAATATAAAATTTTGGATTGTGTAAAGAAATGAAAATTAAAAATGGTTAGATAAAAAACTTAAACTTAAAGAAATTAAGGGGCCAACTTTAAAATACACAAAGTTCCTTATAGCAACCCAAGTTGCTTTTTAATTTATGTATAACTTTAGGTTGTCTGTTGGTAATTCATGAGTAAATATTCTTTAGATTTATGACAGTTTAAAGTTATGTTTTTTAATTTTATTTTTAGAATATTGTTGGATTTATCATTGTCCGTCAATTTTACCCGATGATATTTTAAATATTACTTATTTTCCTAGTAACTAAATAATGCAATTTGTCTAGGGGATCCATTATAAAAGGTTTGTAGACATTGAAAATATGTCCATAAGAAGAACGAATTCATTATACAACACATGGTCTTGCATGACATATTTATAACACTTTTAAAACAATTTATATTAAGGAATGCTGGAAGATATGATTAGCGCTCTTAAATAGATTTGTTGTTAATGAACAAAATCTTTTTAAAAATCAAAATAGCATCTATATTATGTTAACTATTTTATTTACACAAGATACTACCAAGCTCCAACCCTTTTGTCTTACCAAGTTTCCTCACCCCTCCACCCCTATTCTAGGTCCTCTCGGCCTCTCACCATTAGTATTTTGAATATATAATAATTGTCATGTAGTTTAGTGATCTGCTTAAAATTATACATATTAATAATACATATTGTCTTCTGTTTTTGAATGGTTGTTGCAAATTCATTTGGAGTGACACTTAATCGTGTTCCATATAAATTTTGTAGGCTTGGATGCCGACTTGATAATTTTGATGAAAAACTCAAAAAATAAGTGAAAATTTTGAAGTTTGGCTACTGACATGGCCATGTCGTATTTTGATATGGCCATATCAGCATCAGATCAAGATTCACATGTCTGATGGGCAACACGACCATGTCAGTTTCGGGCACGGCCATGTACGGCGTAGATCCCACTTTTTTAACCTAAATTAAATCTCATTATCTACATATAATTATGGGGACTAAAAATCCTAACTCTCTCTAGCCCCTAAAAGGGTTTTGAGTAAATTATTAATGGAAGATAAGCTACGATTGAAAATCAAGCTCTACAAGGAAAGATCTAACAACATTCTACCTATTCTAGCTTGATTTTGGTTTGATTTGCTCTTAATCTATACATGTATCTTTTTGATTATTCAAGCTATTTGGGTGTTTTTGTAGTTAGCATGAGCTAAAGCTCTTGATTAGATTTGATGAATCTAGCTAACTTTGATGATGTAGATATGATTTTGATGATGACAATATTGATGCTTTAACATATACATTGAATTTTCTTCAATGACTATGTGTGTTTGTTTGAGTTGATTATATGTTAAATCTTATGGGTGTCTTGACCATATTATATTGGAAACCCATATGTGTTAGGGTACTTCTTTATGAATACATATATCTATATGTACGTATTCATGGCGTTTGACTAGGAATGGTGGAGATTGGAACATGTATGATTGTTACTAGAATATGCATCCTTATGTATATACTTGGAAAGGCCCCTTACATTTGTTGTGAATTCCTTATATCATTATGCATGTGTCATTATGGTTTACTAGCTTGAATTTATAGCTCATTCATGGTATGATATTCACAAGTTGGAAGACTTCATGATGTTTTTATTACGTGATTTAAGGTGGTTGGTATATGTTAGAATCCAAAAGATTATAGGATCAAATAACCTTGACATGAGTTTAGTTCATATTTATATTTAATATAATTGTATCATTGGATCTTGATGAAATGGCTTTAATTTGGTGGTCACTATGTTAACATCGTTTTAACTTCCAAAGAGTCATATGATTAGGTAGCCTTGACGGGGCTCTAATCTATTTTCGTGTTACACGTGTATAAAATGATATTATCATGAATATGTGTATGTTGTTATTGTTTGGCTAGGTGGATTCAAACTCTAAGTGAACATTACCTTTACTTGATTATTTTTCTTGATTTTTTTCGTCTATATATATTTATGTTTATTTTAGTTTAAAATATGAAAATACCAAATCATCTATAATTGTTGGTTAAACAATAAGATCGATAGTCGGTTATCATCTAAAGCTAAACTACCATGCGATAGATGCACCTTTCTATTTGTGTGTGGTTTAGTTGTGAGGTGAAAATTATTAAATTTAAAACCAAGTGGTGTGGAAAATTATTATTATAATATTAATATATATATATATATATATATATATATATATATATATATATATATATATATATATATATATATATATATATATATATATATATATATATATATATATATATACACACACACCCATGCACATCACCTAGTGTTGATATAAAAGATTCGAATAAAACCAAAAGAGATACAAGACCAAAAGAATTCTTATTGCTCAAGATACACAGACAATTAGTTACAATATGAAATGAAAGTTCGGATGATTTTAGCTCTCAACTAATTCCCCAAATATAGCCCTAAGTGATAACGGTAATTAACCATTTGATTACAAATGTTACACATTCACCTCTAACTATTAACTACTTGTCAACTAGAAACCAAACTAAAAAACATTGAATTATTAACTTTCTAATCACTATATAACAATCTCCACCTTAGTGACAAAAATTTAATTATGAGAATAACTATGTAACATGAAGAATACTCAAATGCTTCAAAAACTTTTGGCCTAGAACACTTTTGGTTAATATGTCTGCTGCATTTTGACTAGTATCCACATAGTCCACTTTTATTTCTTTTGAATTTAACAGATTTCTTATCCAATGTAATTTAACACTTATATGCTTAAACCTCTCATGAAATACTTGATGTTTAAACAACTGAATAACACCCGAAATGTAACAATACACAATAATATCTCTAACTGGTATTCCCATTTCAAATATAAAACGTCTAAGCCAAATGGCTTTTTTAATAGCCTTAGTTAAAGCAATGAAATCAGTCTCTATAGTGGACAAATACACAACATGCTGCAATGCAGCTTTCCAACTAACTATGCCACCGAAAACTTGAAATACATGTCTAATAATAGATCTTTCTTTATCAAAGTCTGGATCTACATACCATAGCACTACAGGGCACTGTACATCAGTTCTACCAAAGATAAAGTCAATGTTCCCTGGTTTCATTTGATATCTCAAAATCCATTTTACACCTTCCCAATATTGTCTTCCTGGGTTACTGATATACCTGCTAACCACACTCACTACAAATCTAATATTAGACCCATTACACATGATAAAGTACATAAGGCTTCTAACAACATTTGCATACGAAACAGTTTCCATATCCTTTGTTTTTTATCTGTTTTAGACGAGTCTAAAGCAGATTGCTTAAAATGCACTTCTAAAGGAGCGAACAAACCCTGATACTTATTCATAAGTAATTACTCAGAACTTTCTTCAATTATGACTCTTGAGACAACCGTATTAACCCTCCACCTATGTCTTTATGAATTTCCATGCCAAGAATTTTCTTTTCCTCTCCAAGCTCCTTCATCTCAAATTTTGCTATTAATAACCTCTTGGTTTCCTTAATTCTGCTCTTATTCTTACAAACAATCAACATATCATTTGCATATAGTAAGAGATACACATATTCATTAATATCAAACAATTTATAATAAACACATGTGTCATACTCACTCCTATGAAACCCATGAGATATTATATACCCATCAAATCTCATATACCATTGCCTTGGCGACTGTTTCAAGCCAATATATTAATCTATGCAGTAGGTAGACATTGTCTTCTTATCCCATTTACTACAAAGCTAGGTGGTTGCTTCATAAAGATCTTCTCATCTAGATACCTATGTAAAAATATTGTTTTCACACCAAGTTGCTCAAGTTTCAAATCATGAATAGTAGTTAGAGCCAAAATAACTTTAATTGATGTGTGTATGACTAATAGGATAATATATGTCACTGTAGTCAATCCCTGCTATTTGAGTGATACCCTTGGCCACCAACTTTGCTTTAAATCTTGGACTTACATTTGGCATACCTTTTCTTATTTTAAATGGTCACTTATAGTCAACCAACTTTTTTATCCTTTGGTTTATTCACCAATATCCATGTTCTATTTTTATGAAAGGATTTCATCTCATCCCTCATGTCACACTCTTAATTTCTACAAACGGGGTTTTACTGTTAGACCGTGACATACCAGGATCTTTGCCGAAAATTACACCAAACGACATATTTATTACAAAACATAGTTATTCATTAATAATAGAAACTCCCAAAAATATAGTTAATAAAGAAATCATGAAAATACTTGCGGAAGCGTAATTCAATCATAATTCAAATGGCGCAAAACACAAGCAAACTCATTAATATAACTTGTAAGAATGTGAATAGTTCATTTAACCCAAATGATTATGAATGCAATGATGCGATGATCCTAGCCGTGCACAATTAAGAACCTGAAAGAAACATGCTAAAGTGAAAACACAAGGTTGGTGAGTTCACAGGTTTTGATAAACAGTAATATAATCAAACACAGATCTAGTAAACAAAGTAATATCAGTAGATAGCTAGTCTACGTAACAAGTTATTTAGTGTATGAAGTTCACAACCGAAGCTGACAATGTAAATGAAGGCCTCGGCTGTGGTTATCAGGCCATAACAACAGAAATTAGGTCAATTAAACACCTGTTTGACATGCACTCGTGCTAGCACGACTACCCTGGTGGGGTTTGTCAAACCCAGTAGATCTACTCAGAATTATCTCACTAAAATACATAAAAAGAATATATGTAAAGTGGGGCCGTAAGCTCGCCTCGAGAGCACAACAATAAAGTAATGCGGAGAACAGGTAATTAGGTTCCCGAACAACCTGAATTTCAGTTAATATATAATTAACATTAATTATTGGATATTATCATAAGAATTGTACGGTTTCGCGTTCTACGACTCGGTCACAGTGCAGGCCATCAATATCTCCCATTCACAAGCAAGCACGACCAAATATAAAGTCACGCACTCACAAAACTCAGTTATTCTCTCGTATTCATAGCAATACATATAGGTATTCTTTATACATTTTAATTGTATAAATTTATATAATAATGCCCACATTATTTATTACGTACAACACACATATAACATACTTATTATATATACATACATATGACACATAGCACAAGGCCCCGATCTCGGAAAACCCCACAGTTGGTCATTCATAGCACATTACACATTAAAATACATTGAAGTAAGAAAACATGGCAGCAGAATAGTTAAACAAAACCCATTTCATGCATTAAAAATAACTTTTGCCAAGGAATACATCGTTGTTACAGCTTTCAAAAGAACATTTAGTTGTATTACAAAACAAAAATATCATTTCTGCATAACATGGATGCCAGTCTTTATTTGCCAAGTAGCTTCAACCTCGTGCCATCGCCAGCAACATCATTACCTGCCAACTGATATTCATATAAAAAGTCAGCGTTGCTGAGTGAGTTCTAGTTTTGATAATATAGAAAATATATATTTTGTAAGCTTCACTAGGTGTTCATCCAACATTATACATAATCATTCGTTAAGAGATTCATTATCCTTTTTTCTTTCATTATCTTTCTCTTTCATTAACTAGGATTGCACAAAGCAAGAGCCTACATTGTTGGTTGGCAACAAATGTCGAACCCCTATCAGCAAACGTTATCATGATAGCTAATCCTGACAGTTGACCTACACTGCTAGTCACGAAGCCTGCTATGAATATAGGTCCCATTCATTCATTGGTCAATCACAAAGATTAGACCCCAGATGTGCATCTGAAACAGCCACACATCAGTTGAGCTAATGACAACAAGGTCGTGCATCTTATTTCATTATGCTTGCAAGGCTTTCCATTCATCATACGGGCCCGGGGATTAAGTTCCACTATTTTCTTTTATTACTTTGTGATCACTTATTTTTGAATAATAATTTTAAAATATCCACCATCTTATAATCACATATCATGAAATATTAAATACTCATAATAGCAGCACATAAGAAAAGAATCAAACATGCAATTTAAGTCCTCTGAACTTATGCTAACTATCAATTAGCAAACATAACACTAAAACTAATGCTTCCGAAGGCAAACATAAGCTTCGGAAGAAATAAGATTCGGAAGAAATAAGCTTCGGAAGAAACAAGCTTCGGAAGAAACAAGCTTCGGAAGCAACGAGCTTCGAAAGAAACAAGCTTCGGAAGAAAAATTGCTTTGACTTTATGTCTCACTATTATAAACATTAGACAAGCATAGACTTCCATTAAACATAAGTACTTAGCACATAAATTCTATTCCCAAAATTTCAAAATAAACCTAAGTGTTCACAGCGCATGAAATAGATATACAGCGGATGACTAAAATGTTAAGAGTCCATAGCGGACAACCAAAGCCCACAGTGGACGACCAAAGTCTGTAGCGGATGAACTAAACACTAAGTGTGTTCACAGCGGATGAACAAAGTCTACAGCGGATGACCAAGGTCCACAACGGCCAATTGCATTAACACTTATGTCCTGCTTATGTGAATTCTAGTCTCATACAACATCTTAAAACGTAAACTTAGCTTAGATCTACAAGAAGCACACTTAGATCATCATGAACATCAGTTATCAACACTGAAATCTTTAAAAACATCCATATTTTCATAAAAGTCATCTTTAGCATGGAAAAACATAGTTTGACAAAAAAACATAGTTTTAATACACATATCAGCCCCAAAAAGTAGAAAACATGTAAAAGAGGGGATCTAGAACTCATCTTAAACTGCCTTCGAGCCAAACATCACAACCTGAGAGCAACCTGGAGTTCTAACACCTAAATACACGAAAACATGCAACTAAACACAGAGAAACACATAGAAATCGGTCCGAAAGCTATAACCCGACTGAAATCCAAGAAGAAACACGATTAAATCTTACCTTCAGGGAGAATTCTTCTATTTTCTCACTCTAGAACCGGTGGGAGTACTTTATCTCACTCTAGTCGTACGATTTGAGTGCATGGGGAGAGTATGGGCTCCCTTACCTCCTTTTTAAACCCCATTATGGGCCGGTTTGGCCCTTGTACACTTTTAATCCTTGCTTTTAAAATAAAGTCTCATTTGCTCCCTTACCTTTCTTTTCTTTTCTTTTTTTTGAAAATTTCCGCGTGTTACAAGTCCACCCCACTTATATAGGTTTTGTCCCCGAAACCTGTCACTCCTTAAAGATATCTGGGTAGTGCCGTCTCATTTCTTCCTCTGACTCCCAAGTGGCCTCGATCCCTTACGATGCTTCCATTGCACTTTTACTTGGCTAATCACTTTATTCCTTAACCGTTTCTCTTTCCGGTCCAAAATAGCCACTGGTTGCTCCATGTAATTCAACCTTTCATGAACCTCAATGTCCGTGAGAGGAATATCAACGTCACCTTCCGCCAAGCACTTCCGTAAGTGAGATACATGGAATGTAGGATGAATCCCATGCAGCTCATCAGGAGGTTCCAGCCTATATGCCACTTCACCAACTCTAGCAATGATTTTGAATGGCTCGATATTTCTTGGGCTCAACTTCCCTCGCTTTCGGAACCTGATAATCCCTTTCCAAGGAGATACTTTCAACATCACCTTATCTCCCACTTGAACTCAATTGGCCTCTTTCTTTTATCAGCGTAGGACTTTTTCCAGTCCGTAGCTCCCTTCATAAAAGCCTTGATCTTTTCCAACTTCTCCGACGTGGCCTCAATGATCTTGATACTTCCCAACTCCTTCTGCTCGATATCACCCCAACACACCGGGGTTCTGCATCGTCTCCCGTACAACATTTCAAATGGTGACATGCTTATACTGGCATGATAACTATTGTTGTAGGAGAATTCTGCCAATGGTAGGTGTTCATCCCAGCTTCCACCAAAGTCAATAATGCATGCCCGGAGCATGTCCTCCAAGGTTTGAATGGTTAGTCCTGATTGACCGTCTGTCTGAGGGTGGTAAGCTGTGCTAAGGCGTAACCTCGTTCCCATCGTATCATGAAACTTCTTCCAGAACTTGGACGAGAACCGAGTGTCCCTATCTGAAACAATGGACACCGGCACACCATGTCGAGTTACAATCTCCTTGATGAACAGCTCCGCCAACCTTTCTAACGAGTAAGTCTCTCGGATTGGCAAGAAGTGAGCACTCTTCGTCAAGCGGTCTACAATCACCCAAATCGTATCACATCCTCTAGCCGCGCGTGGTAATTTCATGATGAAGTCCATGGTGATGTGTTCCCTCTTCCATTTGGGTATATCCAAGGGTTGGACCTACCCGTATGGTTTTTGATGCTCTGCCTTCACTTGTAAACAGGTCAGGCACTTACTCACGTACTCCACCACGTCACGCTTCATCCCTGACCACCAATAATCCTTCTTCAGGTCATGATACATCTTTGTAGCATCAGGATGGATGGAATATCATGTTTTATAAGCTTTATCCATAATCCTCCCCCTCAGATCCCCATAACAAGGAATCCACACTCGCCCGGATCGGGTTCTAACACCAAGGGTATTCTCCCCTAAATCCGTTACCTGCCCCTTCATCCGTTCAGAGTTGATCCTGTCGTCTTTCAGTGCCTCATCTTGGAATTCTCTAATTTGACCCATGACATCCGGCGTCACAACCAGCTGGCAAGCCCTCACCCAAATCGGTTCAGGTCCTTCCTTTCGGCTGAGGGCATCGACAACCACGTTCGCCTTGCCGAATGATAGTGAATTTGCAATCATAATCCTTGATCAAGTCTAACCAGCTCCTTTGTCTCATGTTAAGGTCCTTTTGCTCGAAGAAATACTTTAGGCTCTTGTGATCTGTGAAGATGGTACACTTCGCCCCATACAAGTAGTGCCTCCAAATCTTCAATGCAAAGACCACAACCGCCAACTCTAAATCATGAGTAGGGTAGTTAACCTCATGGATCTTCAGCTGCCGAGACGTATAGGCTATAACCTTTCGTCTTTGCATCAACACGCAACCTAAACCCAACCGTGATGTATCTGAATATACCACCAAGTCATCATTCCCTTCAGGTAATGTCAAGACTGGGGATTGAGTTAACCTCGTCTTCAACTCTTGAAATGCACTCTTCTGATTGGAACCCCATTCGAACTTCATATCCTTGTGAGTCAGCTTAGTCAACGGGGTTGCCACCTTAGAGAAGTCTTGAGTAAATCTTCTGTAGTAACCCATCAAATCCAGGAAACTACGGATCTCAGATGGCGTCCTTGGGGACTCCCATTGCATTACAGCTTCGACCTTCACAGGGTCCACCCTTATTCCTTCGGGGTTAATCACATGGCCTAGAAATTGAACCTCTCGTAGTCAAAATACACACTTAGAGAACTTTGCGTACAATTTCTCGTTTCTAAGTGTCTTTAGCACCTCGCGGATGTGACTAGCATGCTCTTCTCTATTTTTTGAATAAACCAGGATGACATCAATAAACACGATCACTGATTTATCTAGCATAGGTCGACACACCCGATTCATCAAATCCATAAAAGTAGCTAGCGCGTTGGTTAAACCAAAGGACATCACGAGAAACTCATAGCGCCATAACGTGTGTGAAAGGCTGTCTTAGGGATATCATGCTCCTTCACCTTTAGTTGATGATACCCCGATCGAAGGTCTATACTTAAGAACCAACTAGCACCCTGGAGCTGATCAAACAAGTCGTCAATCCTTGGTATGGGATACCGGTTCTTCACAGTCAACTTGTTCAGATCACGGTAGTCGATGCACATCCTCATACTACCATCATTCTTCTTCGCGAATAGAACCGGAACACCCCATGGAGAGATACTCGGCCGAATAAAGCCCTTATCCAGAAGATCTTGCAGTTGTTTTATCAACTCTTTGAGTTTAGATGGAGCCAACCTATATGGTGCCTTGGCAACGGGTTGCGCTCCTAGTATCAGGTCAATCCGAAACTTGATTTCTCTATCGGGTGGGACCCCTGGCAGGTCTTTAGGAAACACATCGGGGAAATCGCATACTACCGGCATGTCTGACAGTTGAGGCACGGTAGCATCCACATCCTTCACATAAGCCAAGTAAGCACCATACCCTCGCCTTATAAACTTCTCTGCCGTGATCATAGATATCACTCGTGAAGTGATGCATTCCTTGTCCCCGTTGTCACACCCCAACCTTAACGGCGGAAAATGTTGAGATGTGAGGGTTAAGATTGTTCATGCCAGACAACACTAATTCAAAGTGTAAATATTATTAAATACCCAATTCATGACATACAAAAATAATAATCATAAGTCTCAAAGCAACCAAACATATTATAAGTTTAATTTGAACATCAAGTAACAAAGCATGTCCTTTATTATTTTCTAGGTCCAATCTTAGATGATATCAAGTCTTCAAAAGCAATACTAAACTTGAGCACTTCCTGAAACATGTTAAAAATACGGTCAACATATAATGTTGGTGAGTTCCCATAAAGTGTACATACATAAATATATAATCTTTTAAGATGGCAATTCATGTCATAAGTTTAAGGATAATGCAAATATAAATGGATAAAAAATGTAACAATCAAACCTTGACAAATATGGTCACAACAAAATTATACGATTAGCTATGTGTACTTGGTTCCCATGATGATCAAGAAAACGTCATCAGGAGCCGGCAATAACCTCGGCTTTAGCACCAAATAGGCTTGTCAGGCCCATAGATCTATGACGTCGCTAGGCTAGCAATAGTTAATGATTGTGTTTACAAGAGTCTATCACATAATATTTATGAAGTCCCAAATAACCATGACAAAACATAAGATGAATTGCATGTGTGTTACAAGAATACAAACGTCTTTACAAGTGTGATTTTAATACGGTTAACATGTTTCACCCCAAAATGTGTGAAATAAAGTAAAACGGGGTATGGAAACTCACTTGGATGATAAAGATGAACAGATATGGAGACTTGAACTATACGTCGAGGGTTCGTTAAGATTCAACCTAAAGAACGACGTTTAAAGTTAACCCATAATTATTTTAAATTTTAACGGCTTCTCTGGAATCTACGGTTTCTTTTGGAATTTGAGGTTTTAGATAGCAACGTGATAATATAACAATTTTATTGGAAAACTTATAAATCGTTTAGCCAATGATTGTAAATTATAAAATAGACACATTAAATAATTATTTTAGAATTTAAATAACCAACTAAGAAACTTTGTAATAATTTCTTTAATAAGAAATTAAAAATTTTATAATTAAGATGTTATTGAAATACTATTTGGTATAGTAATTAATTGGTAGTTTAAATAATAATAACAAATAAGGTTGTATATAAAAAAACGAATTATTAATACAACAGATGAAACATTTTAAATATATATATATTTTATAGTAATTTAATAACTTTTAAAATAAAATGAAGAATTTTTATAAATTGTAATTTCTATGAATTTAAAGGAAAATATTTTTAATTAACTCTTGTTTTAGTATAAAAAATAATTTTTATATGACATAAATAAATTTTCAGAATTTTTCTGGAATTTAAAAAATAGGTTAAATCATTGTTTTAAAAACAATTGCAGGTGCCCGGGTTCGAACCCGGGACCTCCTGCCCATCACCCCTGTGCCTTAACCGGTGGGCCAAGCCCCAAATTCCTGGCTCAATTCGCAAAGTAATAAATAAAAGTTGCATCTGAAAAGATCCTACATCCACCAAGAACCCTAGCTTCAAGATCGATCCAATTGAGGCCTCCTTCGATCCTGTTAGTGAGTGAAATCATGGGGCTTTTGTTCCCATGTAAAACGAGTGTAAAACCCCATTGAATTACATGAATTTATGTGGTATTGACAGATACAATGTTCGAATAGAGATCACGACGGTCAAGCTTCAATCGCTATGCGTGTGTGTGTTTTGGTGAAATTGAGGGTTCAGAGAGTGTAAGAAAGTCGATTGGAAGCTTTTCCCTCTGTTTATAAGCCTTAATTAGAACCGATTCGAGTTCAATGAGTTTGATTTACATTCGGGAGTTACGGGTGGAATATGGATGTGCTATTGCCGTTTCAATTGAAATTAAACATTCCATTGATTTCGAGATGATTAGAGGAACGTTTATACCTGTTTAATTGAATTATTATTACAATTTAGGTGTAGAACGGCTCTGAGATTTGATGGTATTCGGTTTCAGGTTTATAGATTAACAAAACCGCATTTAAAATTCAATTAATGTGCCTCCACAAGCTCGAACGGTTCTACGATTTGATTGGGGCTATTTGGAGGCTTTACAACGCGTGATAACGGCGGTTTGGTGCTCTCCTGAGTTCGGCCGGAGCTGGCCGAGATGGCCGGAAAAAACGGGGGCGCCGGGGGGGGGGGGGGGGGTGGGGACGAGTTAAAATGAATTTACAATTTGGTCCTTGGGGTTTTCTAACTACTATTTTATGCCAGAAGTTTAATACAAGTTTTCTTAATTTTAATAAATAGATTTTATTAAACTTATATAATTTTTTTATTTCATAAGTTATCACTTATTATTATATCATTTTATTATTTATCTTATTATTATTATTTATATTATATATTATTATTATATTATTATTATTATTATTTTTCTATTATTATTATATATTTCTATTTATTTAATATATTCCTTTTAAATCTTGTAAGATTAATTACTTATTTGTTTTTATTAAGAGACCAAGAGTACAATTTTTAACAATGTAAGAATCCATTTATTTAGTACTCATCAAGTTATAAAATTCTAACAAAACTTACTAAGATTATAATTCGATAAGGCATGGGGACTATTAAAATTTCCAAGAGAACCCTCATAATTTTATTAATAACACCAATGACACATACAAGAGATAACGGAGTTAACAAATAATTAATAAAAGTACGAACGGTCACAGTCTCCCAACTTTAAAAATTTCGTCCCGAAATTAAGGATAAGACTAGTCAAAACAGATGGGGGTATTTTATCTTCATGTAATCCTCACGTTCCCAGTGAATTCAGCTCCACATTTATTTTCCCAACGAACTTTGACGATTGACGTGGTAGTTGTTCGGGTCTTCTTCATTGTTCGATCCATGATCTCAATAGGTTTCTCGACAAAATGCAAGGACTAGTCTATTTGGATCTCCTCAAAAGAACATGCTACTTTCATCGGCCAGCATTTTCTCAAGTTTGAGAAATGAAGACAGGATGAACCCCGCTAAGTTCAGAGGATAGCTCCAGTTTATAGGCCACTTTTCTGACCCTTTTTAGAATCTTGAAGTTCCTACAAACCGTGGAGCTAACTTACCCTCTTCCCAAGGCGAACCACGCCCTTCCATGGTGAGACCTTAAGAAGAACCATGTCATTGACTTGGAATTCCAATGGCTTGCGTCTTTTATCCATGTAACTCTTTTGTCGACTTCTAGCCACCTCAAGATTATTATGGATTTTGGAAACTTTATCATCGTTTCTTGAATGAGTTCAGGGCCGGTAATGAAGTTTTCACCGATGTCAGTCCAACAAATCGGGGAACGTCATTTACGACCATATAGAGCTTCGAATGGAGCCATTTTGATACTTGAGTGGTAACTGTTGTTATAAGAAAATTCCACTAATGGTAAATGCATATCCCAGTCACCACCAAAGTCAAGAACACAAAGACGTAGCAAATCCTCAAGAGTTTGAATGGTTCGCTCGGTTTGACCATCTGTTTGAGGATGGTAAGCCGTGCTTAAATCCAGTTAGTACCAAAAGTTCTTGCATGGACGACCAAAAGTGTGAAGTGAAACAAGCATCTCGATCGGATATGATGTTAAAGGCACGACGTGACGACTCATAATCTCATCAATGTAAATACGAGCCAACTTTGAAACTTTGTAAGTGTCTCGTATTGGTATGAAATATGCTGTTTTGGTCAAACGGTCAATGATCACCCATATACTATCATGACCACGAGGAGTACGAGGTAACTTGGTTACGAATCCATGGATATGTGCTCCCATTTCCACATAGGGATTTCGGGTTGCTCAAGTAATCCGCTAGGTAGTTGGTGCTCCGCCTTGACCTTTGCACCTGTAAGACATTTGGCTATGTATGAAGCGATGTCCTTCTTCATTCCTGGCCACCAATATTGGCCACGTAGATCCATATACATCTTATCGGACCCAGGGTGAATAGAGTAACGTGTTTGATGAGCTTCATTCATGATGAAGTTCAGAGATTGCCGCGATTCGGAATCTAGAGTCGGTTCAAGAAATACAAGATACCATTCGGTTTTGTTTCCAGTTGTGACTGAACATTATACGCCAGTTCTTCATCCTCCTTTCCTTCAGCTAACGCCGCTTGTTGAGCCTCACGAATGCAAACCGAGGTCACTATCAATCCTTATATTTTGAAGCATAATAGTAGCCTCGTTGACATCCACGTGAATCTCCATGTCAAATTCTCCCAGTGTGTCAAACCATTGTCATCGATCTCGAATTTCTTGAAGTGAGACGGTCTTATTGTGGATTTTGTGACTTAGCGCGTCGGCTACAACATTCGCCTTTCCAGGATGATAATGAATGTCACAGTCGTAGTCGCTAATCAACTCAACCCAACATCATTGCCTCATGTTGAGATCCTTTTAGCTGAACACGTGCTGAAGGCTCTTGTGATCGGTGTAGACTATACATTGTGTCCCATAAAGGTAATGCCTCCAAATCTTTAAGGCAAAAACCACGGCACCAAGTTCAAGATCATGGTTGTGTAGTTCACTTCATGAACCTTCAATTGTCTTGATGCATATGCTATGACCTTTCCTCATTGCATGAGAACACAACCAAAGCCTTGACTAGATGCATCACAATACACAGTAAAATCGTCATTCCTGTAAGGGAGGGTTAGAATAGGAGCATTAGACAACTTGTGTTTTAGAGTCTCGAAAGCCTCCTCTGTTTGGGTCCCCGTTCAAAAAGTCTATTCTTTTGGGTTAGCACCATTAGTGGTTTCGCAATCCTTGAGAAATTTGTAATGAATCTACGGTAGTAACCCGCTAATCCAAGAAAGAGCAGACTTCAGTGGGAGTTGTGGGAACACACCAATTTTTCACGGCTTCTATTTTAGCAGGATCAACGTGAATTCCTTGGCTATTCACCACATGACCTAGAATTGGACTTCTTCAAGCCAGAATTCGCATTTAGAAAACTTTGCGTACAGTTGTTCCTTCTTTAAAAGCTCAAGAACTTGTCGCAAGTGCAACTTGTGATCGGTTTTCGTCTTGGAGTAGATAAGAATATCGTCAATGAACACAATCACAATTTGTCCAAATACGGTTTACATACCCATTCATGAGATCCATGAAAATAGCAGGAGCATTAGTCAAACCAAAAGGCATGACCATGAACTCATAATGTCCATATCGGGTACGAAAGGCGGTTTTTGTAATGTCATTGTCATGGACTCGCAACTGGTGATATCCAGAGCGTAAATCGATCTTTGAGAATTGAGTGGCTCCTTGTAGTTGATCAAAGAGATCATCAATTCGAGGGGAGGATATCGTTTTTGATGGTGAGTTTGTTGAGTTCTCGATAGTCGATACACATGCGAAATGAGCCATCTTTCTTCTTCAAAAATAGCACAGGTGCACCCCATGGTGAGAACTAGGACGATGAAGCCCTTATCAGACAGTTCTTGCAGTTGACTGGCTAGTTCTTGCATTTCCGAAGGTGCAAGACGATAAGGTGACTTAGCCACAAGGTTTTGCACCAGGAATCAGATCAATCTTAAACTCAACCTCTCGAACAGGAGGTAATCCACTAAGATCCTCAGGAAACACATCTAGAAAGTCTCGTACGATAGGAATATCCTTAAGTTCTTTCCCCTTGGCTTTCGTGTTGACTGCGTAAGCCATAAAGGTTATGTAATTCTTACTCAAGCACTTTCGGCCTTGGTACAGACATAAGCTTGAGTCCTTTAGACGATCTCTCCCCAAAAACTTTTAGAGTATCACCCGAAGGTAGAGGAATTCGATACACTTCTCGAAACAAATAATTTCCGCGTAGTGTTTGGCTAACCAATCCATGCCAATAATGATGTCAAAACTCCCCAGTTGCATAGGAATAAGGTCAATAGGGAACTCATGCTCGTTAAGGCTCAAAGTGCAATCACGAATGATAACGTCAATAACGATAGATTTGCCATCAGCGACTTCGACCGTAAAGGATTTTTCTAACTTAGAGCGCGACATAGCAAGGGGGGTTCAAACCCTAAGGACACAAAACTCTTATCCGCTCCCGAAATCAAACAACACAGAAGCATAGCAATTATTTACAAGATACATACCTGCTCAGATATAGAGCTACTGTTGGTACATGGAACGCAGAGTAGAAATTTTATTCAACATGAGTTCAAGTAATAGAAAGGAATGACGTACCGTTCACCACGTCGTTATTTGCTTGAGCTTGGTTTGCATTGATGTTGAAAGCACGTCCTCGAGCTGGTGGGACATTTCCTGCAAGACGAGGGCATTGTGGGAAAATGGCTGGTTTCGCCACAATTGTAACAAGCTCGATTGGCGACTACAGCCGCGTTGTTTGGTGCACGATGACATGTAGCCACTAAATGCCCATATTTCCCGCAGAGTGAGCAAATACGACATGGATTATTGCCCGCATGGTGATACTTGCAGATATTGCACATCGGATGTGGACCAGTATAAGCTCTAGCAACAGGTGCTTGATTTGCAATAGCAGCTTGCTTTTGTGGGGCATTGGGTGCTGTCACAGCAAAGTTGCGGGTAGGTGTAAACTTACGCTTCTTGCCCTTAAATGAGGGTTCAGCCTTCACCTCCTTAGTTGCCTCGGGAGTCACCTTTGCAGTTGGTTTTGCACCCTTCACCGTCAAGGTGCCAGCTCTTATGTGATTCTCGGTGAGCTGCGCAGTGATGTTTATGGCTTCTTCCAAGGTCTGGGCCTACTTCCCACAACAACATCTTGAATTTGTGGTGGTACCCTTTGATAAACTTTTCAATGTTACGGGGCACGGTATCCACCATATGCGGTAAAAGCATACTCAATTCATGATGCCAGGTGGAGTATGCCAATTGTTGCCACTGTCTTGTTTGAGGTTCCAAAACTCTTCCTCCAACTTTTGCAGTTCACTCCTTGGGCAGAACTTTTGGATCATGATGTTCTTGAACTCTTCCCAAGTGAGTGCCAATGCCACTTCCGCACCTCGATTCCTCTTTTCACTATTCCACCAAGTAAGTGCCCGTTGTTGAAGGACACTCGCGGCATAACGAACCTTGAGTTCTTCAGGACACTCACTATTGATGAAAGTGTTCTCCATGCTCTCGAACCACTCGAGAAGTCCAGTGGCTTCCTTTTCCAGTAAAACTAGTGGGTTTGCAAGAGTTGAAGTGTTTGAAGGTACAAGTTCAGTTATTTCCTCCTTGGTTGTTGCTATTTTCCCCTTGACCATTGTTATCACCACCATTATTCCCGTTTGCATTGTTACTATTATTAGCCATTAGGGTGCTGCTTAATTCAGCGACCATGGTTGGAAGAACAACAGCCATTTGTCGGGCTATCATAGCGGCAAGTTTTCGGTCGGAGCTACCACTCTTTCCATGATGACGAGACATTCTAAAATGCAAAATAGAGGAGACCTTAGTGTTTTGGAGATGAAACCAGTTCATATAGACATAAATCTTTGGAATTCACAAACGTATACAGGATGGTTCCATTTGGTAACACACAACCATTAGGAACGTTGACACGTCAAGGTGACTTAATTCCAATTTACCTTGGGGATGATGTGTATTTTGACCATAATTTATCACTCATCTCGAAAGTCCCCAGGTAAGCATAACAGGTCCCGCAGTTGATTGGGATTTATTCGAAATGCTTACCTTAGCCCGAGGGCTTTTTTGCCTGGAAATCCAGGATACAGGTGTTTATGTGTCACACACTTCCCTATAGGCTATTAGAATCAAAACCTTGATGAGATTTTCAAGATTTAGACATATTGTCTAAAGGATTTATCCATTCGCTATAGTGCATAAGATTCCACACGTAGTCGAGAAAAAGTTTTAGAAAGAGATTAGGCGTGATAGAACTAACGGGGGTGAAGAGGACTAGGAAGTTGGGGGTATACAAGCTTAGGGATTTTGTCATTCGAGTCAAACATCTAAGGCACGATTTACTATGTAAAGTCAAGTAGCACATAAGGGATTCATCATGTAGCATGTAACATCATGTGATATGCATATAAGTAAGCTTACAAAATTATAAAGAATGCTCATGGAAAAGGGTCCCTACATTAACCATAGTCTAGATCACCATTTCTAATAACCTAAATCCCTATAGTTATGGGATCTGATACCAATCTGTCACACCCCAACCTTAACGGCGGAAATGTTGAGATGTGAGGGTTAAGATTGTTCATGCCACACAACGCTAATTCAAAGTGTAAATATTATTAAATACCCAATTCATGACATACAAAAATAAAATCATAAGTCTCAAAGCAACCAAACATATTATAAGTTTAATTTGAACATCAAGTAACAAAGCATGTCCTTTATTATTTCTAGGTCCAATCCTAGATGATATCAAGTCTTCAAAAGCAATACTAAACTTGAGCACTTCCTGAAACATGTTAAAATACGGTCAACATATAATGTTGGTGAGTTCCCATAAAGTGTACATACATAAATATATAATCTTTTAAGATGGCAATTCATGTCATAAGTTTAAGGATAATGCAAATATAAATGGATAAAAAATGTAACAATCAAACCTTGACAAATATGGTCACAACAAATTATACGATTAGCTATGTGTACTTGGTTCCCATGATGATCAAGAATACGTCATCAGAAGCCGGCAATAACCTCGGCTTTAGCACCAAATAGGCTTGTCAGGCCCATAGATCTATGACGTCGCTAGGCTAGCAATAGTTAATGATTGTGTTTACAAGAGTCTATCACATAATATTTACAAGTCCCAAATAACCATGACAAAACATAAGATGAATTGCATGTGTGTTACAAGAATACAAACGTCTTTACAAGTGTGATTTTAATACGGTTCATGTTTCACCCCAAAATGTGTGAAATAAAGTAAAACGGGGTATGGAAACTCACTTGGATGATAAAGATGAACAGATATGGAGACTTGAACTATACGTCGAGGGTTCGTTAAGATTCAACCTAAAGAACGACGTTTAAAGTTAACCATAATTATTTTAAATTTTAACGGCTACTCGGGAATCTACGGTTTCTTTTGGAATTTGAGGTTTTAGATAGCAACGTGATAATATAACAATTTTATTGGAAAACTTATAATCGTTTAGCCAATGATTGTAAATTATAAAATAGACACATTAAATAATTATTTTAGAATTTAAATAACCAACTAAGAAACTTTGTAATAATTTCTTTAATAAGAAATTAAAAATTTTATAATTAAAGATGTTATTGAAATACTATTTGGTATAGTAATTAATTGGTAGTTTAAATAATAATAACAATAAGGTTGTATATAAAAAAAAAGAATTATTAATACAACAGATGAAACATTTTAAATATATATATTTTATAGTAATTTATAACTTTCAAAATAAAATGAAGAATTTTATAAATTGTAATTTCTATGAATTTAAAGGAAAATATTTTTAATTAACTCTGTTTTAGTATAAAAAAATTTTTATATGACATAAATAAATTTTCAGAATTTTTCTGGATTAAAAAAATGGTTAAATCATTGTTTTAAAAACAATTGCAGGTGCCGGGGCGAGGGTTCGAACCCGGGACCTCCTGCCCATCACCCCTGTGCCTTAACCGGTGGGCCAAACCAAATTCCTGTCTCAATTCGCAAAGTAATAAATAAAAGTTGCATCTGAAAGATCCCCAAATCCACCAAGAACCCTAGCTTCAAGATGGATCAATTGAGGCCTCCTTCGATTCTGTTAGTGAGTGAAATCATGGGCTTTTGTTCCCCATGTAAACCGAGTGTAAAACCCCATTGAATTACCTAAATTTATGTGGTATTGACAGATACAATGTTCGAATGAGATCACGATGGTCAAGCTTCAATCGCTATGCGTGTGTGTGTTTTGGTGAAATTGAGGGTTCAGAGAGTGTAAGAAAGTCGATTGGAAGCTTTCCCCTCTGTTTATAAGCCTCAATTAGAACCGATTCGAGTTCAATGAGTTTGATTTACATTCGGGAGTTACGGGTGGATATGGATGTGCTATTGCGTTTCAATTGAAATTAACATTCCATTGATTTCGAGATGATTAGAGGAACGTTTATGCCTGTTTAATTGAATTATATTACGATTTAGGTGTAGAACGGCTCTGAGATTTGATGGTATTCGGTTTCAGGTTTATAGATTAACAAAACCGCATTTAAAATTCAATTAATGTGCCTCCACAAGCTCGAAACGGTT